>NQII01000232.1:660239-670601 GCA_002778355.1 Clitarchus hookeri
GGGGGGCAGGGCAGGAGTGGTGGTGCAACTACTGTGCTTTTGACGTTGCTACGAGGGAATGCTGCTAGGATTCTTAAAGCCAGGGGAATTGAATGGTAGTATTAGCTTACAACACGGAAGTTGCAAAAACAAACTCAAAACTTTGTCTATAAATTTTGAATATAACTTTTAAATATCTGTATTTTTCAGACTTTGGCTGTTCTGAAGTATAAGTAAGTAAAACTGTTTGTTTCTGGTTGAGCAACAAATGTATGTGAAGATGCAGGCAGCTTATGCAACTAGAATAACACATTTGTTACTCTTACGAGGTTTCAATATGCCTTCAGAATATTTAGAGTATTACGCATAAGTATTTGTTTCTGAAAAACAAAGGAACATAGGTACGTAAGCAATACACCAAGATTGTTGAAGTGTGCATTTAGTTGTAAAAATAATTTTGGTGAATGTGTTATTGTAAAAGCAGTACACTGAGACTGGAAAGAAAAAATTAAAAGTTTTACATTTGGCCAAAACATTCAAATATTAAGTCTGGTACCTGAGCTGCAAAAATCACTTCAGATATGACTTTTAAAATGTTCATGTAATGTGCTGTCATATATGTTTCTATCTAGTTAAGTATCACACACATAGAGTATTTACTTCCTTAGTGTCCCTGCAACAGCATGGCTAGCAGCATAATTAACATGATTTATGTATTGTGTCACTTAACTACAATTTTTCTAAAATATTTTTTGTACTGCAGTTCCTTTGACTTGCTGCAAAATTATAAATATTATCTTTCATTGATCTGTTACTGCACAATTACGCTTGTGATTAGAGGAATTAAAAAACTGAGAACTGAAGAACATAGATACATACTGTTCGTTGTAAATTGAGAATTTTCGAAAGCCCTGCTCGGGATATATTGTACTCATTTTGTATCTTTCCGCTATATGTAAGATTAACATTGCGACTGACTATTTTACATCCCCAATAGCATAATTGGCTTGAGTCAAACTTGAACCAAGCTTATCGTGACAAGTAAGGAGGTGCTTTATCACATTGGATTATTCTGTAAAAATGTTTGCAGGATGCCCCTAGGGATGTTAAGGTCCGTCTACAATCAGCCGTGTGTGTGGATGCGGACATGTCCCAGCCTCAACGTCACTCTGACACAGTCTAAATATGGTCTACAAATGTGTTGTCAGAAAGTGAGCTTTCAGAATCTGACACCAGGCCGTAGTATATCTGGCTCTTTATTTGTTGTTACGTGGTGATTTTGATATTGCTGAATTTTTTGCGAGATAGATAATGAGAATATTTATTTATCTTTATGATATAACAGTTTTATTTGAAATAAGCTCGCTATCTGACATTCAAGAATTTTCTTTGAACTTTGCATTATTGAAATTTTGATCTTTCGTATTAAATAGTTCAGGCTGAACGCAGACAGCATTAATATTAATTAACATTCCATCACATTCGTCTTGAGAAAGCCCACCTTGCATGTCTATTGCTTACATTTACTACATAAACAGTCCATGAATGTGTGTGGAAGTATCTGAAGTTTTCTTTTTCTACCTTAGGACACAACTTGGGACAAAAGTTCAATTTTCTGAATGCTATGAATTGAGATAGGTTGACTTACGACATGGGAAGATGGGGCAGCACCATGGCATCGGAGGGTCATGTGCACCAATCAGTGTGTTTCTCGTCTTAAGACACAGGTTGGGATAGCGCAGTTGTAGACAGGCATGGATATCCTCAAAGGATGTCCCTAGGATGTCCTGAGAACTTTGTCTGCTCATTGGGCCATACAATGTCAAGTTATAGAACTATTTTTTCTCAGTTTGTGGTCAACTTAACTGGGAACAAACATGCTAGTATGTATTCCTGCATATACTGTAAGTAGTTATAGGCAGTGATTATTTTTGAAGGTTGATTTTAAAAGTGTTTACTTTGCAGTGAACAGCTTTTAGTTAAAGATTTGAAGCCAAAATATTTAGAGCATAAAGTTTGTGTGTAGTGTTCAAAAGCCACCACTTCAGTCGAGAGGTGCCATCACCTTTGCCTTCTGTGCACAACTATGTGGCATAACAATTAAATGTTGACTCTGGCGTTTGTTTTCCAGTTTGTTTATGACTCCTGTGTAGTTCAACAATGAATTATTGCTTTTAAGTAAAAAAGTGAGGTTTGTACCGTAATGTAGAAATTACAAATTTTTATGTTGTAATTTTTGTTGTATGGTAGGTCTATAAGAATCCTACAAAACATGTGTTACAAATTTCCCCGTCAATTTTTAGTATAAATGTGGTGATAAACAGTAATAAGGTAAAAAAAATTTACAATTTAAACTTTTGTTTATAAAAATTATAATTTAGTGGGCCACATGTTTGAAGTTTATATTTTACGTTGTATCGAGATGCACAAAAGGTTACATACAGGTGATGGGGTTTGCATATTACTGTTGACAGTGTGCCACTTGATTACCAATTCAGTGCTCGTGGGCAATAAGCCATGTCTGGATATGGGCTCAAACCATCATTGCTTCTCACCATAAGCATGCCAGCGGGACTCTGTAGTGATTATAGCTATGAAGTGCTTGTTGGCAGCACATTTCCTATGTCTGTGCTGTTACAAGTCGTGAATAAGTGCTAGCTGTTGCCAGGCTCTGCTGCAGATTTATAGCAAATATAAAGACTTTAAAATGGGCAGTGGGACTGAGTAAGCTTAAGATCCTTCAGAAAAAAAAAAATAGAATTCTAGGCATATATACCAATACTGTGTATGCCAAAGTTAAAATACTCATTCACTTGTGTGCACATATTTCTTTTGATATTATTATTATTTTATAAACAGCTTAACTTTAGAATTATATTGGTGATTTTGCGATTTGAAAAACTGCTCTAAGTTAAAGTATTTCGGGATCTGCCACTAGATGGGAAATGATGGCTAGCCATAGAAAACAGCCTTTACCTGTGAGGATGATGTGCGCTTGCCGCTGACGCTCTCGCAGCTTGGTGTATTGCTGCTTGAGTGCGGAGATGTCCAGCGCCAGGCGGTCACGGTCTGGCGCCGCACAGCTGTAGCTGAGGGTGGACAGGGAGGTGGTGGGGGAGGGCGCCCGGTTCACTGAATCTGCCACACAATCACACATGCGACACTCATTCCTGGTGGCTCAATGCTGTGCTAGCCCAAATGTAACATGGTCCTTATATTGGATGGATGGACAGGTGGGTTGGTTGAAGAGTTGTGATTGAGTGCCATGGCACCATGTGTCGGAGTCATGGGAAATGTAGTGAGCCCAGGATTCTTGGGGTAGGATGATGATGTGGTGATTTGCCAGTGTCTTTCATAGTATAAGTTGATTCATTTCCACCAATGCCTTGAAAAATCCAAGGGTCAGTGTGTGAAACTGAATGCAGATTCTCCAGTCGAGAGTTAACATCATTGCTCACCATACCACAAAGTCTGAAAATTAAAACTCTTTCAGCAACAGATAAATATATTATTTCTTACCTCTCCGCCGAGGCGAGCGGAAGACGGTGGAGATGCCATAGGCTGCTGCGACTGCGATCTTCTCGTCGTCCTCGTCGGTATCATCGTCGTCGTCGCTGTAGAAGAGGCGCAGGCCACGTCGAGCAGCCGTCGACACGGTCTGCGTCCACGGCGTGATGTTGTAGAGGTACTTATCCCGCAGGTCGGGCAGCTCTGGGAACGGGAAGGGCGCGATCGTCACTATCGTCTGCGGCAGAACACACAGCGCCTGCTGCGATATCAAGGTTTCCAGCCAGCCCTAGCACTGTCAATCGCATGGTTTACTCGTGACAGAGGTGACTCTGATTGGGTCCCAGCTGGCCGTGAATATGTTGGCATGTAAGAAATTACCTAGCTTCTTACATGCCAACATGCATCTGAAAACACCAACAAAAATAGTACTGTATGAAGAGACAGGCATTGAGTATGGGGAGGAGGGCTGTACCCGCCTCCCCCCTTGTCGCTTTGGCAGCCAGCAGGGACCACCTTGCGCTCCCTCCCCCCTCACTTCGGGTTGAGAGACAGTGATCACTGATCAGGTACTATGTATATCATTTTAATATGTATTTATAACTAATGGTAAGTTGGTACCTCATTCTTTTAAAAATATTTTAATTTATTTTTTAGGTATTTATGTAATCAATATCAGCAGTATTTCGGTAGAAGTCATTTGATCAAATTTAAGCATAAAACACACATTAAGAGAGAAGAATAAAGAGTGAACGCAGGTATATTCACAGAAAGTTTGACTTGCATCACCCCCTGGAAACAAGAAGTTGGCGCCGATGTTTGAAGGTACAATGTAGACGAAGTGAAATTAATCTCTCATAATACAGGATATTTTTAGACCATTGCAATAAACTTACATGGGTGGTAGGTTATGTTGTATGAAACAACTTTTGTCGATAAACCGATGTTCAAATGTGTCGTCTTATGACAACTTGGGACTGTTAAATAAACCCTTGCACCCTCCAGGTAAGTAATCAGCAATGCAGACACAGGCACTTCGCCTTCATCTCGGAAAATTGCAGCAGTGGCAGTAATGGTGTTTTGTGTTTACAATGTTCGTTAATTTTCTTTTGTTTATTTACTTACATAAAATTTTTTAAATACATGATCTTACAACAGTTGGTCACTCTGGTAGCCCCCAGCCTGACTGCAAAAGTGATAGAAATGCTTTAACTGATTGCAAACCTCCTTTGTTATTGTCACTTTTCTCCACAGGTGTAGTATGCAAATTGTCACTGCAGTACCAACAAACTTTAAAATAGAGAAAGTATCTGATTGCATCAAGCAGCATTTTCTTGGCTCCTCTTCACAGCATACAATATTATCAGTAATGTTATAAAATATTTAGATATGTTTGAATACCAATACATTTTGTACCCTGGCGACACCACTTTTAGACACCAAGGCAAAAAAAAAAAGAATTGGTCTAAAAAACCGTGATGTGTGACGAAGAGAAGAGAAACTCTTTTCCCAGGAAAAAATACGGCAAAGGCCGCAGAAGTACTATATAACTCACCTTGACGAGGTGGTTGGCGTCCATGAGTCCAAACTCCAGCATCTCTCTAGTTAGCACGCCCATGATGCTGTAGAACTCATCAGCACTCTCCACTGCCATGATGCGGCTGCCAAAAACAGTTTTTGACCTGTGTTAGGCCGGGGATATGATTATCTGATGTGATGTTAAAGACGATAGCCTAGACACTTGAATTGCATTGCAATACACATTTTTGACAAAAATATTAAATGTGTCCTCACTTTGTTTACCCACAAAAAAAACATACTTAGACAAGGATGGATGGTACTTCAAGTTACCACGCAACTATGAATATTGTTTTGGAGACGTCCAAGATTGTGAAAAGCAGCTTTTCAGACTGCTGTAACATAAAACATACCACCTGGACTCAAACAAAACTATGATTGGACCTTGCTATACACTTCCATCAATTAAATGGTTGGGCCACCACTTTGTCACATATGTTCACACTGCACGCCAGGCCAGTGCCTTGCATGTAGTGACGATGGCACACTTGCTGTGCATGTCGTGTCACCCTTCATAGCTCCCGTACTTCTGCAGCTGCAGGTAGGCGACTGCCTCAACATACAGAGCCAGAGACACACACAACTCATGCCTGGAGGTCACGGGTTCAAACTTGATTTACTAAAGTGGGGACAGTTTACCCCTAATTTCTTAATCCTTAAGGCAAATGGTGGGTCTGTTCGACATGAAGTGTCCTCAGTTTCCACATACAACACTCATGAGTACATGAAGTGTGTGTGTTTTGGGAGCCAAATACAGAGCACCACACTGCATAGTGGCAGTGCCACGACCCTGATAGAAATTATATTTGATTTTAGTGAATTAAAATTTAAAATGTTACAAAAAATTTTAATGGTCACAACTTATTACTTCTAAAATTTAGTTTCACGCTGAACTCCGATTGGTTTGAGTAATCCTGATTTAAAATAAAATTTTAGTCTGGAGTGAATCAAAATAACCCAATTGGCCCTGAAATTTGGGATAGGCTGTATAATCGAGATACAAAAATTACTTAGTCGACAATAATGTTAGGCGCTGTAGCTCGCACCGGCCACGAGCTCCCACTATGTGCGGTCCGGCTCTGTAGGGAGTGACCCATCTCGACCCTCCCCTCCCACAGGCAGACCCACTTGCTGCCTCATCGCGGCTCTGCCCACGGGGCAGCCGTGGAATGATTGACAGTGGCGAGACCTGGCTGGCATCACAGCCTTCCCCCCCTCGCCCCGCGGGAGAAGCCGCCGATTGTAGAGGTTACGCAAAAATATTCTGGGAACTGGGACCCTTGGCGCAATGGGGTATTTAGAGAAATTTCTGGGCGATGGCCTACGATCCTATAAATACAAACCACAGCTGGACTGTCGGCAGTCTTTCTGTGGACGCCAATTGGCTGAGTGTGGTGTCCAGGCATAGACGAGTGCGATGAGACACATCGGAGAAGAGGACGGACGACGACGGGAGAATACGAGGCGACGGCAGAAGAGGTGTTTGTGGAGGGAATGGATGAGAGGGCGTGATATCCGACGAGTGAAGACTACTGTGCATGAGGGTGCTCGGAGAACTATAGAACATTGTGGACTGGTGGGACCTGGACTAAACTGAGGTGGGACTGAATGAACATGTAATATGGACTTTGTTGTAAATATTGTACCTGTCAAAATGAACATATAATTTTTAAAATAAGTGAATAGGCTTTCTTGATTCACTGTCTATTGGGACTGATTTTTTGAGGTAATTGTAAATTGTACTGATTGAAGTCATTAATTGTAAACAGCAAGTGATATCAATTTATTGTGAGATATTGAGTTGAAAGAATTTTGTTTGTGGTTATTGAAAATAAATTTAGGAAATTATAATTAACTCTTTTATTTAATTAAGACATCCATCCCTTAACGAACTTGGTTTAGCCCACTGACTTTCAGAGAAAATTGCCTGTCCTGCACCACTTTTGCATAAAAGTTAGATTTATGCGAAATCCATGCTTTCATTTAGATTTTCACGGGTTCCTACAATCTCGCCAGATGCATATATAAAATTTAAAAAGCAAGGACTTAGATAAAAAATTAATGATTTAATATACAAAACCAATGACTAGGATTCTAGGTTTTAGGGGCTAAAATCCAATAAAAAGGCAAACTGATTTATTACAATATATAAAAAGTGAATTGACTTACAATAATTTTCTTTTAATTCAATCTGAGGAAATTTTTCATCTTTCAAACCAAACTCAAATCTTTAATCATTTTATAAATTTTTCTGAAGCAAATCTTTTAGATAAAATATCTTGCAGTTCAACACACATCTCATAACCAAACTCTCAACTTTCAACATTAATAATAAAGAAAAGCAACTTAATTTTCAACTTTTGGTGTGCAGAACCATCCTATTTAAATTATAAATTATTGCCAATGTACTGAAGAAATTGGCTACCTATACAAACATTTTTGCCATGTAAGAGAACTGTTTAAATACGCTTCATGTTGATTACAAATATACTTTAGCCATGACTGAAATTTTCCTCCCGACAGGTATATACCATAGCTCAGCTGTACTTTAAAAGGCAGCAGTATTGGGAGATACGCTGTTGAAAAACCATTCTTACAAATTTCCTTGATTAATTTGTGAGTTAGTGAAATTTGCCGAAGGGTTTTTAAATTGTGCGTGCAGATTCAGGAAAATAAATATTCACTCTGTCATCAACTGCGATAAATATGTTTGGGAAGCCTTTAACAAAGGCATACCCGGTACTTGTGTGCAAAAAAGTTTTTATCAAAGCTGGACTTCTCGTATCAACCCCCTAATAATGCCATGCCGAGGCTTCTGCCATGGTTACATATAGATCTAGGCCGTGTCCCACTTCGCAGAGAGAGTACTCTCTCGCCCACTCGTGACGTCACAGAGTATTCCAACTCGCTGGAGAGCGCGCAAAACGAAGAGTAACCAACTATGTTCACTCGCTGCTCACTCTCGCACCATTTCTTGCAGCTGGTTGTTTTATAGTCTAACCTCGAATTTTAAAACTCACGTCTTTTGTGTATTCAAGTAGTGTTAGTAATATTCTATTAATTGAACGTGACAGGTAATTATTCCTTATGGTATGTTCCATAAAGAATTATGACGTGATTACATTCAGATGCCATTTAGACTAGGGGTGCACATTTTATTAACTTCTCTGCCTTGTCGACAAGAGTAAAGTTTTATACCGCACAAAAAGATATCCCAAAAAAAAAAAATTCTGCAAAATTATTTGATGATCAGGGGCGACCATTTTGTTTATTTTGCACTATTTTCTTTCTTACCTTTCGCGTTAGGAAAATAATGCGGAAGACGANGAAAGAGAGAGAGAGAGAGAGAGAGAGAGAGAGAGAGAGAGACAGAGAGAGAGTAGCCTACACGTGTTAACTGTGTCGAGTGACCAGAGTAGTGAGTTGGGATACGGACGGCGACGGCCGTAGTGAGAGAGAGGAAGGGGAGGTTCGCTCACTCTGCGAGGCCGTCCCAGATGGCGAGGGCAGTGCGCAGCAACACCTCGTTGCCCTCCAGGAAGATGAGGTCCCAGACACGCAGCACGGTCGTCTGCGGCAGGCAGTTCGAGAAGAGCGTCAGGAACCACTGCATCGTGAAGACGTTGGTCAGTGGCGGCTCGTAGCTCGTCCCTGCACAGCGACACACCGCCGGTCCATCACCGCTCCTGTCCCGGCCGCCAGCGACATACACACTGATCTGCTCTGGAGGGCCACTTCGGTACCAACTGGAAACTTTCCTTCGCCGTATGTGAAGTAACATAGGCTGTTCACGGTCAAGTGAGCACTTTTTAAGGCTGTGTATACAAGCTCTTTCCAGATTATTTGCATCCTTTAGCCAATTGTTAATATAAAAATTGCCATGTGAGTAATAAACACAATGTATACATTTTATAGCTCTCAAAAGTTAATGTCTGGGGCCACAATAACATTTAGGTCTTTGGTTAAGAGTCCGAATTGACCTATTATTAACACATTTACTTTCCTGAAAATTCCACGGTTTCTACTTTTTGTATGACGCATAAATAAAGTGAGGCGGTCCGTGGCAATGTTGATCTTATAACTCCATTAACTTTCAAGTCTCCAAGTGAAAAGTATCACTAACTTTTTAATAAAACTAGTTTAAAAATTTTTTTTTTAGAAATATCTGCGACTAATGCACCACACAAAAATAATTGGTTAAACCACAACAATTTTTTTTTCATATTATTGTACAGTTTCTTTTTAAAAGTATGCATCCTTGTTTTGTAACAACTTTAAATGTGTGCGCATAACTCTATTATTATGAGATTACTTCTATTAAAATTGTCAGAATAGCTGTGACCGGCGATTGAAAATTTTGGATTCAAGAAAATATAGAGCATGTTCAAAACGAAAATCTTGAAAGAAAACGAGATATTCAAGAAATTGAAAGACAAAATGGCCGCGGTTATGACTATGACATTCGTATAATAATACATACAAGGTGTAAGCCTGTCATCACCTGTGGCGGAGTCGCCGGCGTCGTGCTGCAGTTGCTCGAGGTGGCGGGAGAGCGCGGGCAGTCGCAGCCTCAGCAAGTCCCTGAACACCGCCATGTCCACCGACAACCCGCGCAGGTTGTTGGCGAAGTAGCTCTCCGGCAGCACGCCCTCTATCAGGTGGATCATCACCTGCCGACACACGCGCTCCTGCAGTACACTGCAACACACCTGCCTCTCTTCCTCACACATTCACAGGCTGTTTCAGTACAAGAGTGCAAAAAAATGGTAGGTAGGTGGCTGGGCTTGACGACTCGTCGAACAGCGAGGTCATTGGAGACGGAGCAAGTTGCTTCAGGGAAGAGGGTCCGGGGAAGGAATCGGCCATGGCCTTTGGTAAGGAACCATCACAGCATTCGCCTGGAGTGAATTCGGGAAACCATGGAAAACCGAAATCAGGATGGCTGGACCGAAATTCGGACCCCGGTCCTCCCGAATGCGATGTTTTGAGATCGGGAACGTGTGTTCCGCGAAGTCAGAGAAAGGAGTCATGGGCGTAAACATGTTTAACACAAATACAGGTGTCCGTCCGGGTTGGTTACGTGTATTACTGACATCGCATATGCATGCTATCGACAGGCAGTACTGTACAGGACTATTATATTCAACACAACCGTTTGTACCTTTCGCATTCAGCGAAAATAAGTTTTCAAAGCCCAATTTTTTACAGGCTCATATCTCCTTTAATATTCCGTTTAGGAATATGGTGTCCTGTATATTTTTGACTTTATTTTTCATAAGGAATCACCCCCCCCCCCCC
>NQII01000232.1:670616-683031 GCA_002778355.1 Clitarchus hookeri
TATATATATATATATATATATACACACACATACCTTAAAAGAATGTTTTGCACCACCTGTAATTGGTTGCTCATGAAGGATGTTCGCAGGGACAGTAGAGACATTACAAAAACACATGCAATACATGTGTCATGTCTGGTGAGGTATTCTGTACATACAGTTTGTATATTCAGCCCATACTTCCTCTTGGGCCGTGAGAAATCTAGTTAGCAGAAATATCGGTGGTGCAAAGTGTTTAATGTTAGTATTCGTAGAAAGAATGCAAAAGCTCAGTGGTTAGGAGGGCTACTTATTTTCTGAGAAATAATCGCTTGCGCCAAAACGCGTATCTCAGTATATGAATGTTCTGGGAATAGGACTTTTTGCCAGAAAAGGATAAATCTAAATTATGTTGGCCCATATTTATTTTTACTTTTATCATATTAACTGTATTCAAAGAGAAAAAATCGTAGAAATGGTAAAAATGAGCATTTTTTGAGTTAGCCTGTGCAGTTTCTTTAAGAGTTTAATGTGTAGACTTTAATTACGTGCAATAAAGTCCCACTGTTACAGATCTAACTTGCATAGTACAACACGTCGATGGAAACACTGCACGCCTGGCACGTAGGGGCGATGGGACGCTAGACGTGTGTGTTAGTGTCGCCCTTATCGCTCCCTTGCTTCTGGGCCTTGAACGCGGAAAACAGGTTCAGACACGTAGGAGCCTTAAGGGGGGTAAGTTCCCGCCATCCTGGATTTATACATCTTTCGACATAACTTACATTTCAGTTGGTTTTAACGAAATTTTTCGCACGACACAGCATAAATAATAGCTTCTCAAGCTTTATCAAGTTGTTAGGTTTGCACTGCCCTTATTAATTTATAACTAGTAACAGCTGGGAAGGAGAAAGTGATTCTTCTTGTGGGTGACTACAACAGTTAAACTAACCACAGTAGTCAAGCAATACCAACTTCAGAAATGTACAAAGGAATGTACTGTCTCTTGTCGCTCCGTAAAATTCAATATACAGGATGATTCTAAAATCATGGGACAAACATTGAGGGGTGGTAGAGCTCACTAAAACAAACAATTATTGTATAGGAATATATGGGTGGAAGTGATGCGTTGAGGCACAAACACAAAAACATAACACATTAACGGAAACATAAAATGTTCATTAGCAGCATACTTAACGAGTGATTCCGTACAGAAAATGTTAAAACAGTTGCTGGAAATGCATCCACCAACAGTCACGCATGCTTGGCGACCTCTACATATGGCGTGATTGGCTGACAATGGTGGCGTGCGTGAAATACCCGGCGTATTTGAATCTGTTCGCCAATCACTCCACCGACGCTACCAAGCTTGCATTACTGTCGGTGGTAGCAATTTTGAGCAATTATTATAAACATTGCTGTAAAAAGGCATTTAGCGGCGACGTTGTAAATAAACAATGTGTTGCATTTCATGTGTTATTTTTGTGTTTGTGCCTCAACGCATCACTCCCGCCCATGTATTCCTATACAATAATTGTTTGTTTTAGTGAGCTCTACCACCCCTCAATGTTTGTCCCATGATTGTAGAATCATCCTGTATAAAGCAGGTTTTTGCGAAAATTCTAAAAATCCAAGATGGCGGGGATTGATCCCCCGTAAGGGTTCCACTATTTCGATGCTTCGAAATGCGTGAGCTCTTAAGGTCGACTCTGCTCACTCGCCACTTGTCACATCGCCTCTGGCCCTGCGGGGCAGGGTTGGAGCTGGGCTGTGGACTGGCAACCAACCTGTAATGGGTGTAAGGTGAGGTGTCAGGGTGCCCTGAAAACCGGGCTGCCGCTCACAGTCCGGCGTGTAAGGGGGGAGCCTGGACACTGAATACCTGGTAGGACTGACGTGACGAAGGAATATCTGTCCTTGCCTGGACATCCCTCGGCTAAAGCCCTAGCAGTAGTGACCGGCGTAAGTGTAAGAGTGATCTGGCGGGTGACGCTGGTGAGTGCCCGCTGGTGATCTCCGGTGCGGCCCGCTCATTGATGATTGGGTGTTCCCCATCTGCTGCGAAGGCTGCCAACTAAAACTTCGAAATGGGGCAGTGATGCGAATATATAGCCATCTCCACCTCCTCGTGGTTGGGCTGGTAACATGGTGGCTACACCATGGCTAACGGAGTGAGGACGATTGAAGGTGGTAACGGCTTGTCTGTGCACAGATAACCAGTTACGGCGAGGTTATGTCCAGTCATCCAGAGACTGTATATATTCTTCGCCTTGCGGTGAAGACCCGCGAACCGAATTGCACACCCCAAGCTGAGGCTCGATGTGGCAAGTCGGGCTGATCTCGGGGTGGCGGAGCTTCTATGAAGGGATTGTCTGGCGTCCTGGAGAGACTGGGCTGTCCCAGGTGAAAACTCAGTGTGCATGTCTGAAAATTGTGGGTACCCAGGGGATCAGTGTGAAAGCCCCGGCTTCGGCCGTGCTGATCGCGGGTCGGACTCTGGGTGGCATTTGTTGAACCTTCTGCTTAGAAGGAGATCTGGAGGTGGGTGTTTGCCTGGAGGGCTGGGCCTGGCGTGCCGGAAAAAGTCAGTAGCAGCTGCCGTGGAACGCAAGCGTGCTGACCTCCCCCAGGTTCTGGTTTCGAAGGGTTGATGCTCACTAACGAAAGGTCGACGGTCTGGTCCGCCTAGTAAGAGGACTCATCCACAAAGCGGGTTTGTAGAGTGGGGATAGCACTCGGCCCCATCAAGGTGGCACATACAGATTCAACTCCGTACTCTGCTGTTGACAGGTGAGGTGGAACCATCTTTGGGTGGAGAACATCCACCCACTGCGATTGGTAAGGGCGTCACTCTTTCTATTGGGAGCATTCAACTGCTTCCAATTAGAGCGCTGACCGAGCTCAAATTAAACTAAGGTTACGGACAATTAAGTCTGGCGGGGGAGTGCACACATCTTACAGCCTGAACTGGCATAAGCCTGAATGTATGGGAAGTCCTGATCTGCACTCCCTTATAACTGCTCTGAATTTGGTCTCCTGTTATACCTTTGTGGATCAGGCACAGGAGGGGCAGTCTAGGTCACAACCCACGGCATTCCCAACAGGGTGTCGAAAACAATGTCACATCGCCTCTACGTGCAAGACGCTCAACTGGTGTGCAGTCTTTTCGTCGGCGACTCGCCTCAACGTGACTTTAAGCAGTGACCCTATATCATCACGACATGTTAATAGAGAAAAAAGTATGATGCGTGTCTAAAGAAAATAAAGCTGCTGTAAGTGATTCTGGAAACATCCATTTTGACCATTTTGGCATGCAAAAAATTCCTTCGAGTTGAAATGAGAACTTGAAATTTGTCTTCGTGCACAAAACATTTCCTAAATGCTATTCGTGTTCAGAGGGGCCGTGGTGGTGTAGTGGTCAGACTACTCGCCTCCCACCTAGGCGAACCGGGTTTGATTCCCGGCGAGGTCGCTCCCGGATTTTCACACGCGGGAATCGTGCCGATGTAGATAACCCCACAAATTAAGGAATACTGAGGGTTTCGCCTGGCTGGTGCATGGAGTGCATTGCAGAGGTTCGGTAGGAAACACGTGTCTGAACACGAAGTGGATTGGATCAGCTCTTAACACTGAGGTCTTGAGAGTCGATGAGGGTGAACCGAGGTATGGAGCAGCGCCGGTATACAAGGGCGGGGGGAATGGGAGGTCCCAGAGAAAACCCGCCGACCAGCAGCATCGTCCGGCACGATTCCCACGAGTGAAAGTCCGGGAGCGACCCCGCCGGGAATGAAGCCCGGTGCGCCTAGGTGAGAGCCGAATAGTCCGGCCACTACACCACCGCGGCTCCTATGAGATTGGTAGTAGGGAGGGAGAGAGAGGGAGGAGAGACAAGTTGGTACCTTGACGGCATCGCTCTCGGAGCGGTCCATGACCTGGAGGATGAGCGCGGCAAGCATGTTGAAGCCCTGGCAGTAATCCACAGCCTTGTTCCAGCCACTACACCACCGTGGCCCCTATGAGAGTGGTAGTAGGGAGGGAGAGAGAGGGAGGAGAGACGAGCAGGTACCTTGACGGCGTCGCTCTCGGAGCGATCCATGACCTGGAGGATGAGCGCGGCAAGCATGTTGAAGCCCTGGCAGTAGCCCACAGCCTTGTTCCAGCCACTTCACCACCGCGGCTCCTATGAGATTGGTAGTAGGGAGGGAGAGAGAGGGAGGAGAGACGAGCAGGTACCTTGACGGCGTCGCTCTCGGAGCGATCCATGACCTGGAGGATGAGCGCGGCAAGCATGTTGAAGCCCTGGCAGTAGCCCACAGCCTTGTTCCAGCCACTTCACCACCGCGGCTCCTATGAGATTGGTAGTAGGGAGGGAGAGAGAGGGAGGAGAGACGAGCAGGTACCTTGACGGCGTCGCTCTCGGAGCGATCCATGACCTGGAGGATGAGCGCGGCGAGCATGTTGAAGCCTTGGCAGTAGCCCACAGCCTTGTTCCAGCGGGCGTAGGCTAGCAGCACCCTCTTGAGCAGCGCCTGGTTCTCCTCGGCCGCCGCCCCGCAGAACAACGAGCACCCCGTGCGGTGCAGGTCCTGCCACAACCATTGCCAAGTCAACAACCACGCTCTCTCCACACTCTACCTTCACCTGGTGTTTAAAAATCCCAAGGTGAGATCAACAATGTCACATTTAACTGCAAAGTGTCGCATAATAATGTTATTTATACTACAGATTCCGAACAAAACGTAATTTCTTATGGCTGATTTCGGCGTAGGAAAAATTTCCGCAGCTAGGTGCACAGTGTTCTAAAAAAAACTTTTAATTAAAATTTTAGGTTACGTTAACAATAAAAGAGAGATTTTATAGGGTATTCACGGCAAAGTGTGCACTTCTTAAAGCCCTCTAATTTGTAATAATAGTTAATAGCCAATAAATGTATTTTATTGTAGCCTTCTATGTGAACTTTCTAATCCGGTTAAATATATACAGTATGTTTATTACTTGCATGGCAATATTTATTTAAAAAAGTGGTGGAGGGATAAAAAATGACTGATAGGAAAATAAATAACTTGGGCCTCAAAAGTGCTCACTTTACTCTGAACATTCTATAACTAGTTACGAAGTTATATCCGATTTATGATTATTGCAATTATCCTCTTTTAACGTACAAAAATAGGAAAATCTGGTGAAAATTGGAGGACTTTTCTCATGTGCACCACAGGACCTGAACCGCACGACTTGAGAACTGAAAACAGGCATTTCTTTTGAATAGAATGATGTAGCATCGCATATGTCTGGTGTTTTTTATAAGCCACATATTATATACAAAGTTTATATTTTGCTAATGAACATATGCTTAAAGGGAAATTTAAAACTGATCCCTGAAAATGTCTTCAAGGAATCACGTTTTTATATGCATAAGATTAAAGCCCTACATCATAACACTTTTAATCTTTTGTTTAGTCTTTAAAATGTAGCATTTAGATCGTGAATAAACTGTTATTAGAATGCAAAATATCCCTTTATCTCACCGAACAAGGTGGTACAGTGGTTAAACTTTAAACTCGCATGCGGGAGGATCTGGGTTCGAATCCTGGTCTGGCCATCTTGATTTTGATTTTCCATGGCTTTCCGAAATCACTCTAGGCGAATGTTGGTATGCTTCCTTACCAGGCCATGGCCGATTCCTTCCTTGTTCCTGCTTCCCTGAGCAACTTGCTCTGTCTTAAATGACCCCGGTGTCGACGAGATGTTGACGCGTGACGGGTACATGGGATAGGCATTGCGCTGTATTCACACACTGGGAAGAATACCCTCGGGGCTGTCCCGACATGTAAGGGCACACAGGGAAGTACCGAAGTCGAAGAAACAGGGCAAGTCCCGAGAAATAGCTGATATGCGGCCCTCGGCGAAGGAATCAGGGGGTGCCCCCGACGAGAATTAATGCAGACACAGCTCACAGGAATCCCCGAGACGTCTTGCCGCACCCTCCCTCCGCCCTAGTTGGAGAACACAAGCAGCTGACGAGACACGAAATCCTACACAAAAAACGCGCGAGGTATACAGGGGATTTTCCGATTTCTCTCTCGAGAAACTGCTGACAGCTAACTTGAATATAGCGGGAGACGGGTTAAATTCACGAGGCAGCCAAGGCAGAGAGTCAGTTGTTCGGGGTCAGTTGTTCGCAGTTGTTCAGAGGTGTCGAGAAGCGCCGGACCAGCATCAGTCAGTCAGGCAGACATATTGCATGCAGAGAGGCAGCAGTCGGGTGAGTCAGTCGAAGGCCGGGTTCGGATCCCAGCAGAGTCAATTGTAGCCAGCCGAGATGGGAGTTGTTCGGCGGTACAGCCGCGAGACGAGATAGGTGCAGCCGAGACGGGAGGCGAAGGAGACACCAGAGTAAGCAGTCGTGTGACGGGAACAGTGCAGAGAACTTTAATAAATTCCCGGAAACGAGTGGCAGCCCCATACCGAGAGGCGCCATTCCCCGAGAAGATGTAGTCGTGTGCCGGATGGCGACGAGGCATAGCAGTCAGTAAGTCAGTAAGTCAATTGTGACGTCATCGGGGAGAGAACCCAGGAACAGCCGAAACTTCATGTGTAAATTTCCGAGACAGACCCAGTAGAAGTGCCGAGAACTTATGAGTTCATTTCCGAAAACGTAGTGGCAGTTTCCGAAGTGGGGAAGTCAGAAACGCGAGCCGGACCGTTGCGGACGTCGACGCAGACGAGGAGGAGATGCGCTCTCCTACGAGTAACGCCAGTCGAGGTCGCAGAGAAAGCACAAGTCCCGGGAAACCAATCCCGGACTTCCGAGAGAGTCCGTCAAAGCCGCAGGAAGAAGCCAGCTGAGTACAGCATGCCAACGAGAGCCAGTCCGAGGGCCTGAACCAGGGCCACCCAAATCACCATGCCTCAGCTACCAACAAAGACAACTCACCAAAAGCCGCAGTCATATATAAGTAGAGAAACGTCTCCCTTCAACAACCTTCCCCGATGCATAGTATTCAGCCCATCAGCCCTTCAGGCCTACGACTTGTAGGGGGGGCTCAGTCTCGCCAGTGTGTGTAAATACCTATGTTACCTTCAGACAAATAAAATAATGGTGTGTTAAATAACGGAGAATACGAGTATTTGTTTACCCCAAACGTAACAACCACAGGTGCCCTTAGTCTGCACCAAAGAACATTAACAAAGTACCCTACTAGCCACCAGCCTGTATAACTCAGGTGGCCTAGTAGCGTCAACGTTAAGCCCTACTTACTCAAGGAAGGAAAAAGGGGAGTTGGGAGCAAGGGGACAGGGGACCAGAGCACAGAGTTGCTCATGCTCTGTCATTCCAATCCCCGGCGGCCATTCTAACTCAAAATTGACCATTTCCTCTCAAAATTTCCCTTTTTTCATTAAAATTTCCAGTTTTACACTCAGAAAAGCACCGATCCCCCGAAAGGCACTTTTCGATCCATCGGAAGTATTTGGGGGGATTGTTTTCGAGGGCAGAGCAGTGGCGGCCATATTGGTTTTATAGGCATAGGTATGCCAAACCGATGCACTGAGTCCAGGGTCCGGGGTCAGACCTAACCAATCATCAGCCATCTTGTCCGCCATATTGGATCCAGGTAACCTTGACCCCGGAAACTTTGAATGACCCTGAACCCAAAAAATTCAAAAAAATTACCAAAAATTCACTAAAAATTAATTTTTTTTTAAATATCAAAATTTTATTTAAAAATTTACATATCCTCAGGTCACCTTCCCGAGCGCCATGTCAAGCAGACTACTGACACTCCTACAGTCAGTCACACTGTCTTAACATTACCCTCCCCTACCAATATTTCTCATTAGTTAATTAGTCGGCAGGCCTCCACCCCCCTCACCCATACTCATTCTGCCATCTTGGATTTTTTCGTTTGTCATTTGTTGCTAAAGGCTGCCATCTTGGATTTCATGTTTTCATTTTCAACACCTAGGTGGCACTATTTTTTCGATTTACTCACGAGGAGAGCCGGCGATTTAACCACCAGGTTGCGACGGTAGCGCCCGTCGCACCTTATATATTTAATGCATGATTATTGCAATTATTTTGGTTTTTAACGCAGAAAATAGAGAAAATCTGGTACACATGCGACACTAGCGCTTGCATAGTAGCGAAAATTTTTGTTGCCAAACTAAAAGTATTGAGCTACCCAACCTGAGCGTAATAAATCTTAGCCGTGGCCTGCAGGAAGGAACCTTTCCAGCATTCGCTTGGAGCGACTTCGGGAAACCGCGGTAACCCGAAATCAGGATAGACGGAACGGGACTCGAACCCACGCCTCCCGAATGCGAGACCGAAAATATGGGATAAGATGTTGGTATGTACTTTTAAATAAGTCAACTTTTTTAAACCACGCCCTCTCCTACGGTCACCTTCAATCATAACATCACTAATAAGTTCCAACTATGAGAAAGGATCAATATCGGCTAAATGAATGGTTTATTGATCCGAGGCCGTCTGCTCCACACAAAATCGAACAGGCTGGTGCCCTTTCGAATCGTTATACCGTGCGGTAGTTTATTATTTAAGGTCCCCCCCCCCTCCACATCGTTTACTATTTAGAGTATGCAGGCTTTACTTAGATTCTTGAGATGAAAGTTGTGTTTACTTGGTGTATCATGTCGGCGTAGTGCATTTTAATACTATACTTTTTACTATTTTTTCCTATGTATATTGAGAATTATTTTATAAATGTAGACACAGGCACAGGGAGAATCCCCAAAACCGTTAATACATTTCTGCAGCTACCAGAAGCTGAGGAGCAGCTTGGCAGACACATGGCAGTTTCGCTTACGCGCGCTCGACTGTTCCGTGCCTTCAACACAGCCAGGCCCCGAGTTTCCACTTGTCACACCTTTTCATCACGCACCAGACTGCGTTTGCCGAGTTTATAACTGCATCAGTGGAATAACTGTGAAGAGGATAACGTGGACTACCAACACGTCAGTAGTTTCACTTTTTCTAAGATGGAATGGCACATACACTCTAAACCACCTGAAACAATGATTTCAAACAGCAGAAGGGGCCGCGGTGGTGTAGTGGTTAGACTACTCGCCTCCCACCTTGGCGAAACGGGCTCGATTCCCGGCGGGGGGCGCCCCCGGATTTTCGCTCGTGGGAGTTGTGCCGGACGATGTTGCTGGTCTGCGGATTTTCTCGGGGATCTTCCGTTTTCCCCCCGTCCTTGCATTTCAGCACTGCTCCATACTCACCTCGCCTCACTCTCATCGGTTCTCGAGACCTCGCTGTAAAGAGCCGCCCAAATCTCTTCACTCACGCACAGCACGAATATTTTACTGAATCTCCAATTAATGAACTGTTATCTACTGGTGGATCAGTGTAATGCACTGAGGTTTTACTGCCAGGCCAGTGCAATTTACTAGGAATCAGTAGAAACCACTGTTTAATCACTGAATACCAGCAATTAAAATGATCAGTAAAATGTCACCGATTCAAGTGGAGCAGTTTAAACAGATCTCCAATCAAATTCGCTGATTTGGAGCAGCCTGAACTGTTTCAATGTAAGTGTGCTGGAGAGGCCACGGTCCGCACCGCTTAGTCCTACGTTGATGTGTGTGAACAGAGCTAGCTTAAATTGCCGGTTGGACTTTTCAAAGTGATAGCGCCAAGTCTTCAATGTTTAAGAACTTAGTATTAAATTAACGACCAAAGATACACACGCAAATAGATAAAACATCACGCTGAACAAGTGTGTTAAGTCGCTCGCTTCGTTTCTGTACAGTGTAAGCTGTGCGTTACTCGTAGAGTACGTCCGATTTTCTACTTTATGCCATCTTCTGGTCTGTTCTATCCTCTCACTTGACTATTACGTTGTCATACTTTATCTTACGTGATCAAAGATTTTCATATTGTAAAATTCTCATTTGTAAATGAATGCTAGCTACAATAGAATTGATTTAACGTTTGTAAAATCAACATAATCTCACACACGCCCTCCCTAATTTTTTTTTGCGGACCGTATAGAATAAATAACTTGTGATACATGCAATTTTGTTAGCAACTGTGCTCTTGAGTTTCCATTGTTCTGTGACCGGAACGTGAATTCAGAGTGCACAACACTTGTGTTTCAAGTGGTCAACAACCGTCACTCGAGTGATGGCTTTTGTCAAACCACTCAGCCATCGCTTTTAATATAAAAAAAGAGAGAAAACATCCGGATTTTGTCTCCCGTATTGTGACATTGCAGGGACCCTCATGGTCTTCACACACGTCAACCATCCTAGCTGAGTGCAACTCGAGCGAGTAGTAGCTGAGTAAAAAGTACAATTATCTTCTCTCCTTTGATTGTCAGGGGCTGCGGTGGTGTAGTGGTTAGACTTATCGCCTCCCACCTAGGCGAACCGGGTTCGATTCCTGGCGGGGTCACTTCCGGATTTTCGCATGTGGGAATTGTGTCGGACGATGTTGCTGGTCTGCGGGTTTTCTCGTGGATCTTCCGTTTACCCCCGCCCTTGCATTTCGGCGCTGCTCCATTCTCCTCGTATCACCCTCGACGACTCTCAAGACCTCGATGTTAATAGCCGCCCAAATTTGTTCCCTTCTCTTCATTTGATTGGCACTTTTGTTTACGTCTACAGATCTGAGGTTGTGTTCGAATTTACCGTTTAGTATATTAGCATTTTAGTATTTTGTAGCGTTCAATTCGTATTTCATCGAGTCACTTGCCCAGTGATGGTTCCGATTAGGTAATTTTAATATTTTAGTAAGTTAGATTGCATACTAAAAACTAAATACTAGTATACCAAATACGTCATCACTTTAGTCGCCTAATTATTAAGTAAACTTAAAGTACCAATTCAAACACGGCATTAGTGACAGTAGTTTTATCCACTTCTAGGGTTCTAAATATAAGTTTGTTACATCCTATTATAGGTTGCTCATAGTTAACTGAGCACTTGCGAGTAGAATGAAATAGCCGAGTAAGGGCCAAGGGTGCGGGGCGTCGGAGCCGACCGCCGCCATCTTGGTTGTCAGCCATCTTAGCCGCCATATTGGATCCAGGTGACCTTTACCCCGTGACCTTTAATGACCTTGTGACCTTAAATCTTTAACCCAAAAATTTCCAAAAATATTTAAAAATCCAAAAACTAAAAAAAATTCCAAATATTTTTTTAAAAGAAATTGTAAAATAATAATTTTAAGTGTTCGGGCTTAGAGGGGACTAGGGACTGGAACCGACCAGCCACCATGTTATGACTTCACCCAACCCCCATGTTGGACCCAGGTGACCTTGGCCTTGACTAGGGGAAAAATGGTAAAAATTGAATAAATTCATAAATCAGCGAGCATATTACATTACAGACTAATGCCATCTTGGATCCAGGTCATCTTGACCTTTGGCCTTAATCTGGCGATCTTTTACCTTGAATCCAAAAATTCGTCAAAAATACCAATTTTTCAAAACAATTTATAAAAAATTAATAAAAAATATTATTAAATATTATTCTTTAAAAATATATATTTTTTTAAATTTACATTTCCGGAGGTTTCCAACAGCACCACGTCCAGCAGACGACTGATCCTCCCTCCAATCAATCACATTGTATTAACATTCCCCCTCCCCTAACTCACTCACCTTTGCTCACTCTGTCGAATGCACTCCACCCGCCATATTGGTTTTACGTTTGTCATTTGTTTACATTTTCAACACCTAGGAGGCACTGATGACTCCGACCAACATGTTAGATCTGAATGACCTTCACCTTGACCTCACACCTGTGACCTCGATCCCATGCCCATAACTTTGGAAACTATAAAAACTTATATAAAATGCAAAACATTCCAAAAAATAATTTAAAAATTAAAAATTAATTAAAAATTTTTAAATTAATATTTTGCGCAATCTCGCAATCAGCACCACAATCAGCAATCCACACACCAATCCACATATCAATTCGCACACAAATCCTCCATATTCCTGCTCCGCAATCCACAGCGACCCATAACAATCCTTAGCAATCCTCCTCCGCAATCCACAGCGACCCATGACAATCCTTGGATCAATCCCAATCCTTCGAGCGGATTGTGGAGCGGATTGGTGTGTGTGGATTACTGATTGTGAGATTGATATAAATGTTAATGAAAAAACAAGTCTTTGATTAATTTTAAATTTTTAAATATTTTTTGGAAAGGTTTTGGATTTTATTTTTGGGTTCAAGGTTATCCAAAGTTATGGGTACGAGGTCAAGGTCACTTATGTGAGGTCAAGGTGAAGGTCATTCAGATCTAACGTGTTGGTTGGAGTCATCAGTGCCACCTAGGTGTTGAAAATGTAAACAAATGACAAGCGTAACACAAATATGGAGGGTGGAGTGCATTCGACAGAATGAATGAAGGTGAGTGGGTAGGGGAGGGGAATGTTAAAACAATGTGATTTATTGGAAGGCG
>NQII01000232.1:683046-726951 GCA_002778355.1 Clitarchus hookeri
GGGGGGGGGGGGTCAGTCTGCTGGACGCGGTGCTGTTGGAGACCTCCGAAAATGTAAATTTTAAAAAAATAATTAAATTTATTTTATATAATATTATTTTAATAAATGATTTAGATTTTTTTGGGATTTCCAACGAATTTTTGGGTTTAAGGTCAAAGGTCACCGGGTTAAGGCCAAAGGTCAAGGTCACCTGGATCCAAGATGGTGGCTGGATGACGTCATAACATGGTGGCTGATCGGTTCCAGTCGCTCGTCCCTCTAAGCCCGAACATTAAACATTTTACGTTTACAATATTTTAAAATATATATTTTTTTAATTTTTAATAAATATTTAGGAATTTTTTTGAAAATTTTTGGGAATTTCTAGGGTTTAAGGTTATGGGATCATTCAAGGTCGTGGGGTCAAAGTCACCTGGATTCAATATGGCGGCTAGATGACTGACTGTTATTTTCGGCTCCGATCCTGGGTCCCGTGTATCGATTTGGCACATCCTATGCCTATAAAACAAATATGACCGCCACTGCTCTGCCCTCGAGAAGCGAGCCTCCCAAATCCTTCCGATGGATTGAAAAGTGCCTTTCTGCGGCTAGTTTTTGCAACTGGGGGAATCTGTGTTTTTTTAAAGGGGAAAACGGGAAATTTTGAAAGGAAAACGGGAAATTTTGAGGAAAAAGGTATAAAAGGGTAGTTTAAGATGGCGGCAGTCGGCTCCGACTTTCCACCGCCCCACGCCCTTGGCCGCAACTTGGTGGTTATTTCATTCTACTCTTTCGTAAGCAACCTTGGATACATTTCACTGCTAAGGAACTGCATGTATTATGTTGTCAGCACTGACTGACGGTAAAGTTTGCAACGAGTTGGGTAAAGTAGTTCCTTGTCTTCATGTCGTATTAACAGTACAGGAAATATGAGGTAGAGTGCTCATCCTAGCTGTGCCGTAACCACTATCCGTGTCCCAATAGGCGTATTGGACAGCCTTTCTGCCAATAGCACTATCAAAAACAACGTCGATGGGACTTGAGGCTAGAACTCTGTTTATGTAAACAACTGCTTTGAGATGTTCGTACACTTTCTCTAAACTAGTTTCAATGCAATTCAAATAATATTCATAGTATTTTATTAATATAAAAGAGTGGGTCTGTTGAAAAATTCAAATTTAAACTAACACTTTTATCTTCGTTGGCCATGTCACTTTAACAGTTGTACTAGCCGTGGGCGAATAAATGTTGGCTACATGCGCAGAAGGCTACCTCGTCTTTAGTCTATGGTGTTAAACAGCGCGATGTGTAATTTTGTGGAAATTTGAACTCGTTCCGTTTATAGTACACTCGCGGTATTTTCACACTTTTAGGATTAAACCTTTGAACCATGTATGACGTGTTTGGTTGTTTCATAAATGTCATGTATCATAAGAGTTTTATTTTTCTGTTAACATAGACGTTTCTTATTTCTCGTTAAGTGGAATTTCTACTTATATTTAATTTATAAATTGTGATATTTATAATTAATACGTAAAAAAAAAAAAAAACAGAAACAAGATGTGTTGATAATGTTTTCTAAGAACAATAGTTCTCATACAAAATATTATTAAACTGAGTGCGGACGAATGTGGCGCGTTGTCCCTTTT
Source organism: Clitarchus hookeri (assembly GCA_002778355.1). Classification (NCBI taxonomy): domain Eukaryota; kingdom Metazoa; phylum Arthropoda; class Insecta; order Phasmatodea; family Phasmatidae; genus Clitarchus; species Clitarchus hookeri. The sequence goes on from NQII01000232.1 coordinate 684,675, forward strand.
GTGTAATTTTTTTAAACTTAGTTAAGCTTTGTTTGCACGAGGCGGAGGAAGAGCCTGAAAGTAGAACTTTAGAAGGACTTTAGAAAAGTTAGAAGTAGCCATGGACGTACTATAGTTTCTGTTTTATGTACACAAGAATAACAATTCTCATGATAATAACATATTTTAGTTTGTGTTAAATTTCGTAATTAGACTTAATAGACGCATGGACGAATGAAGTGGTTCCACACCACGGTTTATTCTACTCAGGTTGGCAACGAAATAAGATTCCTTACGGGAGAATACGGCTTAGGGAAAATTTTCCGCCGCAAGGCGCGCCGCTGTCCCAAAGACGTTGCTGTTAAACTGAAGGTGAATGGAGAAATTATATCTACTATTCGGGTGTAAAAGCTCGTGTTTGGCTCCAACTCTGATACGTTTAGTTGCCCCAGCCAACATTTCAAGTATTACCTTTATTTCGTGACTATTATTCTCGCCCTCCAATGGTGTTTACAAGAGCAAACAGTAAATATTCAACTGTGCTCGGCATCGAGCGTCCATTAGCAGGCATATTTCAATAGAAAAGTCACGTATTTAAGTGCAAAATAAATATAGACGTCTTCTCTTTTCTCGTAGAGAAACTGCGTAGGAAAGACATACAAAAATTATATATTTTTTAACCATTTCAAAATTTTTTTTAAATTTAGTTGTCATATTTAAATAAAGCAATTGAATAGGTCAACGTTTTACTAAATCCAGTTTATGAGAGAATATTAAACAAAATGTGAACATATTTCGTCATATATTCACTCAAGTGAGAAGAACAAAGCTTATTCTTTACGTAAGTTCTATCAAACACAATACAGATAGGAAAAAAATTAAACCTTAACATTTATTTTATAAAAATTTACATTATCCTATTTACTTACATACAAAACCGAAAAATCCGGTACACATGTGACCCCAATGCACCTTGGCGGCGAAAAATTTTAGTTTTCAAACTAAAAGCGTTGAGCTTACCAACTTGAGTAGAATAAACCTCATCAAAGCTAATGTTAATGCACTCATGGCGGAAAGATACAAAATTCGCACAGAAGTAGATCCTAAGAAGGGTTTTCAAAAGCGCCTAGTAAACCGCGAACAGCGTATAATAAGTTGTGTAGGAGCTGGTTAAAAGGTCAACATCAACGAATCTCACGGGCGCCTGATGTGCAGGCAACCTTCGCATCCTGCCTGCACAGCGGCGTGTATGGCCCAGGCGGGAACGTCCAACCGGAAGGGTAGGGTTTCATACGTTAAATAATTTTAGGCTCGTCTCGGGCCACGGTTCTACAAACTTCTTTTTTTAATACAATTTTTAATTACCTGAAAATTGCTGGTAAATTAAGATTTATAGACTAAACGAAATCACAGAAGCACAAACTCTTATTAATTTACTCGTACTTGCTCTCTTGTAGCGCGGGTGTCCTTATCAAAGCGCACGATGCGTTTGTTTGTTTGTTTGAAAGAGATAGATACTCTGAAGGGCGACCGAGACACAACTGAAACCATCTGACACGTGAAACAGCATTCTTTTCTTCGGCCGGTCCCTCACTAGGCAGAGCTCTTAAGGGCGCCGCCTACTTGCAGCTTTTCTAGCGTGTCTGAGGCCGAGAAGCGCGGGAGCGATAAGGGCGACAATGACAGGCACGTCTAGTGCCCCGTCACTCCTAAGCGCACGGCGCTGAACTGCCGTGCAGTGACTCCGCCGTGCTACGTGCAGCTATGGGAATGTAAGCGGCGACCTTATCATTTTATTGCTAAGAAGTCTGAAGCAAAGTTTAGTGCAGGTCCCTGCAATAGTTTCACATGTTTCCGACCAGTGATACATCAGTAAAAAAAAGTAATGTTTGGCTATGCTGGGGCTCGGAAATAGCATTTAATGCGCATGCTGTATTGAGAGTGTTATACGTGCCTCGTATGAAGTGTGTTTACTTTCTTACATTGGTATAGTAGGGAGACACGTTTAGTGGTTCGTAACAAAAAAAAAAAAAACACGCGGATTTCAAACAATGCAGGCAGGCGGCGTCCGTAAGGTAGAGTGTTTGAAATACACGTTTCCCCATGAAACTATTAAACGTGCGTTCAACGTGCTTATCTAGGAAAAGAACACACTCCATACGAGGCCTGTTGAGTGCTTTGAAGACGTCACGCGCATTACAAACACCATTTCTAATAAAAACCCCCCTTCAAACACTGGCCACTGATTCCTTGTGTAGTGCCAACCGTAAATATCCTTCACGTGCATAGATGCCATTGATCAAGGACACGGCGACTGAACGTGTTAAACGCGTTTATTTACGCAGAAGCTCGCACGTGGATGCAATTTTGCCACTGGAATAATTGGTAACATGCACATTTTTTTACTTTTGTTTTATAAATTTCATCGAATCCAAGCCAAACCGAAAAAAAAACCGGAAAGATAAATCTTACGAAACCCTTCTGAAAACCATTTCATTTGAAAACAAGTTAAAAAAAATAACATGTTTAATTTAATTACTTCGAATATTTTTGAAGCCTCCTATCTGCGTAACGTAGGTCGTCGCTTACACACTTCTCGGCAGAACAATTACGGAATTTACTCTTTTAGCAGTTGCCGATATTTATCAAATTACATTGCGTTTACTCAGACAATTACTATGCGACAGCTCCAACGAAACATGTTCCGTGGTGTTTATTTCAGAAATTGCGAGAGAACGAGTTCTATTACGTAACAAGCGAATCCACACAATGGATTATCTTATGTACAGATGCAAACGCCACTTCATCTGTTTACTTTACGCATTACATTTTAATTGTAACATCCGTCCATATATGTTTGATACAGCTACATTTTCCATTTAACACGAACTTAATAAATTTGGTATTTCGAAAACTTGAAATTTGTAGAAAATTAACTTACTAGCATCTATGAAGTGAACGGTAAATGACAGAAAGACGAACTTTTAAAAATACTGCCAGTCATTAAGCGGTCCGACGGCATATGGGCGACGCTATGGAGTTTATATTTTTATGCCTCGACGTAAATAATTTAATACGTGGATCGCAGTGCCTCTTTGTTGCTCGGGAGCAGATAGGACAATGTGACCGAAATGGAGTTCTTCGCGTCGAGGGCACAATGCAGGGATGGCGGGCGCGGCTGATGGAATCGAGCGCTGAATGACGCGAGTTAATTAAATACTGTTTGAAGTGCAGCCACTTGCAGCGAATACCATCTCCAAGCGCACGCACGGACAAACACGGCAGATATCGCGTCCTTTTGAAACTCGCTCGAAATGTTTCATTTCCTGATGTTAGTCGCCATTGGATGTCGATAGCTTTCGCCAGACAATTATTTGAGAAAAATAAAGAAAAGAGTATGTACACCTCGTTAATCCAACTAAAATGTGATTTATGGTGAAAAATGGATAAATCCAAGATGGCGGGGACTGGCTGCCCTTATAGCCAGCGTTTCACAGACGCTCCACGTACGTTTGTACGCCCCGAGCTCGCGTTTCGCCTCCGAAATGATTTTTTCTTTCGTGGAAATGATTGGCATTGTCAGTACGACCTCTAGGTAGGGATATTCTTCTGAACACGTGAATGTGCACGCTGAACCCGCCTTATTGCAAATCAGGATAAGAGACGGCTAATCGAAACAGACCGGCGTGCCGGTATGGAGAACGAACCACATATTCTTGTCACTATAACGTAAAATGGCACGACCGCCGCTCAAACAGCCGCGATACTACGTTGGACAACAGCACGCCAGGCCAGAACCTCGTCCATAGAGGCGATGGTACAGCTGGTGCGTGTGGCAGTGTCGCCCTAAAGCTATTCTGCTTGTGTGTATCTAACACTGAATATATCTGCAGGAAGGCGGGTTATATCAGTGCATTAGTAGTTCACGATATATAAATGAGCAAAGAAAATATATATATAAGAAAAAATAACATATGTTAAAAAAAGAAATAGCAGTTTTAAGAGAACACTTTTTAAGATATTAAGCAATTATTTAATTTGCGTGGTGAATTACTTTGCGGTTATGTCTGGACGTGAAAATGTAGTTTTTAAGTGCAACGCAAAATAATGTTCAAAAAGAATATGCTTGAGCAAAATAATGTTCAAAAAGAATATGCTTGAGCAAAATAATGTTCAAAAAGAATATGCTTGAGCAAAATAATGTTCAAAAAGAATATGCTTGAGCAAAATAATGTTCAAAAAGAATATGCTTGAGCAAAATAATGTTCAAAAAGAATATGCTTGAGCAAAATAATGTTCAAAAAGAATATGCTTGAGCAAAATAATGTTCAAAAAGAATATGCTTGAGCAAAATAATGTTCAAAAAGAATATGCTTGAGCAAAATAATGTTCAAAAAGAATATGCTTGAGCAAAATAATGTTCAAAAAGAATATGCTTGAGCAAAATAATGTTCAAACAGAAATATACGAAACGGTGTTCTGCAGAGTTGCTTCTTAACTGAATTAATAAAAAACCTTTTGTTTGGCAACTACCTGCAAGAAAATACTGGCTACATGCATCAAATCATGCGACTACTAAAAAACTACCAAGCTACCTTGTCCGCAATAGTGTACACGTTGCACGCGAGTGATATCATGACCGGTGCTGTACAGAGTGAGGCAACAGTGCCCAGGCTTCCTAGTGGCTAGTCTGGTTTGAGGAGTTTTCTGCACCTGCCCGACGTGAATGGTTATGCCAACGTCATCGAGCACACAGCACGTTTCTCGCTGGTTGCAAGACAAGTTCTGAGCACAAGTACAGTGCGGACCAACAAATTATGCTATTGCAACACTTTCTTGAACTCATAAATCAATGTGTGACCGAACTGGTTAAGCTCCTTTTGAAGTAATTAAGATGTACAGGAAATGAAATCCATGGTACGATGATCACAAGTTAACACCACCCAGACATCCCTGTAACTTTTAAGAGAGTGAGTTGTTACATTTTATAATTAGCTTGTTGCTCACTCTAANTAAATCCATGGTACGATGATCACAAGTTAACAACACCACCCAGACATCCCTGTAACTTTTAAGAGAGTGAGTTGTTACATTTTATAATTAGCTTGTTGCTCACTCTAAATCTGAACCAAAGAGAACTGAGCCAAATCGGCGAAAACAAGTGAAAATTGAGCTACTGATGATCAGTGCCAGATGACTAATTAATATGGTGGTTGAAATTCACTGATTTATTTGCGATTCCCTCTGAATGTCGAGAGCTCCACTGCCATAAGTCACTTGTTCCCAGTTCACTTGCAGTAGCTTATCAACTGAGTTTCAGTGAATATTGCTTTACCGATTTATATAACTGATTCAGGCTTCGAGTGCTGAAATCGGTTATAAATAAAAAATAACAGCAGTTTCGCAGCTGGAGAAGTGAAGCTTCACTAAGCTCCAATCCAGAAAGGTAAGGAGGTACTCTTGAATTACAACCACGCACGTACGATAATTAAGCGTAGTCGTAACCACCAGAATCGATTTAAATCGCCGTAAATGGAGCGCGCCCGTAGAAGTTATATCAGTTACGGCTTCGAAATTACAGTGTTAATTGTAATGAGCAGTAAATGAAATCCCCTCGTTAAGTGCGGGTGGCTGGAGACCTCGTTTGCCGTAAAACGCAGCGGACCGTTGGAATTAATACCGCAGTGACCGCGCTGTGTTGGTGCAAAGAGATGAAGATATGTGCCGCAAAGAGAAGAAGATAAGTGCCGCGCATCCGCTAAACAACGTCCAACTTTTTACCGCGCGGAGAATTCCGAGTTCGGAAATCATCTTCGAAAACGCGCGGAACACAACTAATACTTAACACGTTAATTCAAGTCTACAGGTTTTTGGGAACCAACATTGATAAACAGGGAAAGAAATGCTAGCTAGATACAGGCCTTTGTAAAAGTCGTGAGTAAATAATTCTCTTGATCGGCAAATTTCTGTCGAGCTATTTATCCACTGCGGCGCAAGATACTATGCAAAAAAATAAAAAATAAAAAAATAAAGGCATCAATGTGGGAAAATCTTAGCTTACCAAGCTGGTAAAGTCATATAAGTAAAAAGTTTTACCGTGTTGGTGCTGAATTTACTAAAACAAAATGCTCCATGTTTCAAAGACATTTTGAAGATAACTGTGCATGGGACGGTACTAGATTGTCGGCTAAACTTCAGCTTGAGTGTTGGCGTAGCAGTTGCTTTCTAATGACTTTCGGAAACTTTTTAAGTTCATGATCTACAAGTAATCGCTTAGCGTAATGCGTATAAGCAATTTAGTTTGACAGAAACTATAAGGGCGTTTTGGATACTTCGTCTCTCCCATTTCTGTTGCGTAAGATGAAAAAACGTTTATTTTTTAAAGATATTATTTTTGCGCTTGTAAAAGTTTTTATACTATATCCTCTACGTATGAACGGGTACCTTAAATACTACATTTCACAAAAGATGTTTAGCGCTAATTTATGTTTCACCCTTACGCAAAGAAGACATGAACGAGTCAAACGTTCATCCAGCGACATTCCTGGCTGGATCATGAGACGCACAAGCATTTTCCCGTTCCAACGCGGTTGTTTCTGAGATAAGACTGTGCAAGACGTGGAGTTAAATATATACGCCGAGTGGGACAAGGTTTGTACCATAGGGCGAGGGGCTTTCGAGATGATAGCCGTCATCCTTGAAGTATTACGACGAATGAAACCATGTGGTGGAGAGGCGACGGAACGCAAGAGTGAAGGAAACAGGAGTACCCCGAGGAAACTCACTCCGCCACTGGCAGCGTCCGCCATGTTTCCTACTCGCGCTAATCCGTGCGCGAGTGCGCCGGGAATCGAGGCCGGACCGCTGTGACAACAAACCGGTGGTCTAGACACTCAACCACCGCAGATCTGAGGAAACTTGGAAATCGTCGTCGATTTAGTTTCCTTAATAATTTATATTTTATTTCTGTTTATATAAAATTTCCCGTCCACTCAGTTTCCTGGAGCTAGTTGTGTTTCGTACAATCCAAAGAGGCAGTTTGGTAAACTGTATTTATATCTGTAGTGCGGGCTCCGGAAAAAAAGTGATTGTATTTTGTTCAACAATTTTTGCATCTTTTGCTACTATAATTTCTTATTTCGTTATGACGAACACTAAAACGTCAGATTTGCCCTTTTAAAACTTAAATTGTAAATACGATAAAAAAAGTTGGTTACCGTATATTCAAAACGTGAATTATCTGTGGCGCTGATTTTCTGCGAATGTTAATGTTAAGACTGCTGTTGCAATGCGTCACTTATGTAATCAACCTCCGAAGGTAATTCGTAACTGCACCACCGCGCGTGGATCCCACGCGGGGAAGTTAAAATGCAATCCGTCACTATTAACTTTCGCCAGTCTACCGAGCTGGAAGCTACTCGTCGCCAAAGTAAGTGCACAGAACGTCCTGAGATCCGAGCCCACGGGAGACGAATCCCGAATGAAAATGGTAAAATTCCGCCCCGACGTGTTACTTTTACAGTATGGATATGTTGCATAGAGGCAGTGCAGGATTTACGCATTAGGCTACACATGCTATAGCTTAGGGCCCCCAAAACAATTGTCCGAGTGAGCAATTGTCATATCTACTTAAATATACTGCAGCATTATTTGTCCCAATGCCGCACGCCCGGAACGTCCCATGCTCTTCATCCGATTTTTTTAGCGCGTCTTTTCGAAGAACAAAGCGCTATTGTGCCCAGGGTTTGCATTACCGATAACCGGTTAACCGGTGATTATGACTACCGAAATTACTGATAAATTTCGACAGGAAATGCCGGTAATTTCGGTAATTTTAAAAATTATTTCATTATTATTTTATAATAGAAATTGAACGTGTAAAGTCTTATCATTTCTTTTACTATAAACACGGGGATTCCCCTGTGTTGCTCCGCCACACTCGAGCATGCGCTGACCTTTTGTAGTTCAGTGAGCCGGCAGACGATGCAGTATTTCCGACCTTTTATTTAGTATTTACAGTGTGTTTCTTTGATAATTTGATTGTTGACATGATTTTGGAAAATGTTTTTTTTTGTGTCCTTACTAGAGTTACGTTTCAGGTAAGTGCATTTTATACAAGTACGCACATAACCTAACTAACGCAAGACTATTTTCTACCGCATTTAATTTTTTTTTACAATATTTTGATAAAAAAAAACTTTGTTGGATAGTTGTGCATAATTAACATGGTTAGTACAGGTGTTGCGTGCAATAATTTTTCTGCGATCGTATTTTAATTGAAAAAAAAAATAGAAAATAGAGAAGCCATTTTCTATATTTTCAAGTCAAAATGACAGTAGACTTTGCATGACAACAATTTTTTTTGTAAATAAACATTGGTAAAATGTATTGAAATTAATGACATATGCCTAAATAGGTTTAAGTGATAAAAAATTAGATGTAATATTTAAATAATATTATTAAATATATATTTGAAAGAGTTGCACATTAAAAAATACAATTTTAGTTTGTTTTGATTGCATTAAATTAAGTATTAATGTATATGTTTATTGTTTTTTCTTCTTTAATTAAATTAATTTAACTAATATTAAAACTTGAGAGGATATTGTTAATTTTCTCTTGGCATGTATTATTTATTATAAAAATATCGCTTGCTGGTAAGTAGTGGTAATATCACAGGAAATTTTCAATTTTAAAAAATGTCAGGCATTATATTACTTTGAAATGTTTGTTTATAGTTATATTATATTTTGTGCCCACAGTTCGCAAGATGTCAACCAGAAGTTATAAAAGTGGAGCTCAAAAGAGGAAAAAGAAGCAGAGAGCTGAAGCAGAGCTTAGCAAGTTAACAAAATTAGAAAGTTTCTTAACAAAGATAGATAAGGCGCCAGATGAACCAAAGCCTCTACCACAGCGAGTCTGTCACGGGATATTCATACTATTCCTGATACAGAACCTGGTGCATCTAGTTGTATAGAATCTACTTCAACGAATGAAGCAACAAATATTAAGATTTATAAACCAGAGAGTAGTACAATCACAGAAGATTCAGCATCAAAAAACAAACAGAATGATGTTGGGCTATGGGATGATTTAAGTAAAGATGAGATTTTATACTGGGTAGAAAAAGGTCCGTCAAAATGTCGGCACTCAAATGGCTCATTTGAAATATCAAAGAAGCTTTTTGCAAACCAAGACAGATATTGCTAAAAAAGTTTGTTCTATCCCAAACGGGCTAATGGTGAAAAATATTGCAGAGAATGGTTAGTATATTCGCCAGTAACTAGTCGTGTATACTGTTTCGTGTGTAAATTTTTTTTGAAACTCTTCTACACCATTATCATCCGATGGATTTTGTGATTGGTGCAACACCTATTTAGTTCCAAGTCATGAAAACTCTGTAGACCATATAACAGCTTCGGACATATCTTACAAGAAAACGTGGCTCAACAATTGACTGCCAAGTAGCAGAATAGATAAATAATAAACGGCAGTACTGGAAAGGTATGCAAGAAATAATATTGAAGATTAACAAGTAGCTAGGTATATTCCATGTGCTGGCCATTCCCTGAATATTGTTGGTAGAGCAGCAGTTGACTGTTGTTTAGATGCAGTAAACTTTTTTGGAATTGTTCAAGAAATATATAATTTCTTTTCTTCATTTACACATAGATGGGCAGTACTGTTTTCATTCTTCAAAGATGATTCAAAAGTTCCAAAGTCTTTGTCAAAGACCAGATGGGAAGCACATTCAATGGCCACAAGTGCAATACTTGATAGTTACGATGGAATAATTTCTGCATTGCATCAGCTGCATATTGATACTACAAAGAAAGGCGAAACAAGAAATCAAGCCATAAACATTTTGAATAAAATGGAGGAGTTTGAATTTATGGTCATGTTATATTTGTAGAGTTACTTGCTGGATGAATTTCACAAGACTAGTCAATCACTGCAAGACCTCCAAATTAGTCTAAATGTATGTATGAAATTGTATGCTTCACTTTCGGATTTTGTTAAAGATTCCAGGGATATGTTCGATCATTTTGAAGAAAAAGCAAAGGAAAAATTGCCTGATGTTGATTACAAGAAAAGCAGATATAGAAGAAGGCATATCAATGATGATGAAGATGATGCTTTAGAGAACCTTGAGCCAAGAGACAAGTTCAGAATTAAAACATTTATACCTGTGATGGATGCATTAGAGTCAAGTCTAGCCCAGAGGGTCTCAGTATATTAAATGATGCTGCAAAAAAGTTTTCATTGTCAACAAAATTAGAAGCTACAGAAGAAGAGATTCGTGAAGGAGTTAGTGTTTTATGGCAAACATATCCTGAAGATGTGGACATGAATCTTGTAGGAGAAGTCAAGCATTTTCATCGATATGTTAGACATAGTCAAGCCTATGATTCAGCGGAACATGATAGTCTGACACATCAGGATCTGTATAGGGTAGTATTTAACGATCTTGGCCAATCAGCGTTCCCTAATGTAGAAGCAATTTTGAGATTGTTTCTTAGTATGATGGTTGCAAATTGTTCTGGAGAAAGATCTTTTTCTCAGCTGAAGAGGATAAAAAATGAATTTAGAACAACAATGACTCAAGATAAATTATGTTCCCTCAGTCTCATGTGCATAGAAAGTGACAAACTAAGCAGTTTATCATTTGATGATGTCATCAGTGGCTTTGCTCTGGCAAAGGCAAGAAAGAAAATATTTTAGTTTAATATAACTCCTTAATCCTTATAACATGTTTCAAAATATTATATAATAAGCCTTTGTAAATTGTGCCTTTTAAAAGAACTTTTGTACCAGAGTTTGCATTTTTAAATTTGTTATAAATAAAAATTATTTTAAGTTAAAGATTTATTATTTCACTATCTATATACTTCGTAATTGTATTTCAGTTTAACCCTCTAGGTATCCGAAAATCATATTTGGCACTGACATATAATCTCTGTACTTATAAAGGGCCCCATATCTCAAATAGCTTAGGGCCTTATCAAGTCTAAATCCGGCACTGTATAGAGGATAGCAAGAAGGTTCGATAGTAGCAATGTTTGTTTAGCGCTGCTTTTTCCGTGCGCTCTGAGTCCGTATCAGTAGCAATCACTGTTTAATCAGTAGCAATCACTGTTTAATCAGTGAATACCAGCAGCTGAATGGAGTAGTTCCGACAGATCTGCCGTCATTCGCTGATTTATGGCAATTTTAACTGTTTCGATTTTATATTGTGAGAGTATCGAGTTGTTTCGTTCAGTTCTTTCTTTTTGGTTAACCATTTTATTAACTGTTATCTCAGATTTAAAAAAAAATATTTTTAAACGCAGTGTCTTTTTCTTTACTAAATACGGTTATTATTCTGTATTTCTCTTCCAACCAGAACTATGGTGATTCTTTATACAGGAAAGCACACCAGCTTCGATACAATGGACGCTCTGAAGTTCCCTTTATACTTTATTTATAGCACACGTAAACCTCGGGTTACGTCTACAAGGAGATAAGAAATTACTTTTCCCATTATTTAAAACGGTAGAGTGAATATGGGTTAGAGTGCGCATGCAAGATGCGTGCCCAAACACTGAACTGATTTTCTTTCTAAAAACTGTAAGTGAGTGAGTGAAGAGATTTGGGCGGCTCTTAATATCGAGGTATTGAGAGCCGATGAGGGTAAAGCGAGGTGACTATGGAGTAGCGCCGGAATGCAAGGGCGGGGGAAACGGGAGATCTCCGAGAAAACTCGCCGACCAGCAACATCGACCGGCACGATTCCCACTTGCGAAAACCCGGGAGTTACCCGGCCGGGGATTGAACTCTGTTCGTCTTTGTGGGAGGCGAGCAGTCTAACCGCTCAGCCACCGCGGCCCCCTCGTTTCCCAGTATTTGAGTTGTTTTGGCAGTGGTAATTTTATGTGTATTTACTGAGGGTTTACTTTTTCAAAAGTCATAGGTTCTGTTGAGTCGGGGGACAGGAATAAAGACTTTTTAGGTGTTTGATGGTTTTTCTTTTCAAGTACGTTCTGGAAACACAGTCGACTTTATTTCCGGCACAGTGACGCTAAATTGCAAACGTGCAGCCCTGGGCCGCCCTCCCGAGCCGCCCCGCAGGAGCGGTCGCCTTGTTTGCTATATCCGTGGCGTGCGTATATTATCTATGGCCTGCCTACATGAGATGGCATAGCCCGGGGACACGACACAGGCATGCTTCCTTCTATGAAACTGAGTTGTGTTTTGCCAGTTTTATTTAGAGGCAACTTTTTAAAGTTCTGTACAATGTCGTGTAACTACTTTATACCATCCTGTAACATATATGGTGTATTTTTAACTCATGTTTTACCCGTAAGCTACTGATGTAAACACTGAAAAATAAACAGCCTTCGTGTAAATTAATTTTTGTCACTCCATGGTTAGGATATTGAGCACGGCACATAATAAAAACAAGTGTAGCATATTATGTCGTAAAACTGAGCCCAAGGATGTAACAATTTGGGTGTATTTGATACAAGGTCAGCTCTACATGACAATGTTCGCTAGAGCGACAAAACTGAGTAAAATGGGACGAGAATATATAAAATACGTTTGCGACGTTAGGTAGAAATATTAAATACTGTGGACGTTAACACTCAGCAAAAATGTTTCCGACGTCATCATTTTAATATGCTCACCTGTCAAAAAAACTTACTGCTTTTACGAATACAGAAAAAGGAAGGAAACGGTACGTTTTGTGTAAACAAAACGCTAGAAAGTGGTGGGAAATTGTAGTGTTTCTGTGAATACAATCAAAGAAAAAAAATAAATGTTGGAAAACGTTACACGTGGTTACAGAGGAATTTAGAAAATCGGGTTATGATGGAGAGGAGAGTGAAAGCGAAGCATGCGGATACTTTCATCGGGTCCTGGTTCCTTCAAGAACAACAAATAAAATATCCCTCATGAGCTCGCGACTGGGAATGACACTTTTGGCCGCTCCATACAATGAGAACACCTCCGGGAACTTTGAAGGCAGGCGTGTGGTATTTCCACACACGAGCATACGAAGTTGTACGGCAAGCAAGTCAAAAGGAATACTAGTTACGTCGGGTGCTTCGAACGGTATTATTTTTCTTTTCAAAATAACAAAACACAGACCACGCAGTTTCCTTTACTTTTTAATGTGCTTCAAAGAGGAAAATATTTTTATTTAACTACAGAGGAAGGAAAAGTCGACGAAGGGAAGCTTGTGTGATGAATGTAAAAGCTGAAACGACTTGTAGGAGAGGCCACGCACTACGGCCATAAACGTTACTGCCATCAATATCATCACGTGCAATGTAAATTGCATGAAAATATGCCTGTAAATATTATGTGATCCACCTGAAAAAAAAATGTAAATCGGCATGTTATTCGTGCCTTAATGTAGAAGCATAGAGAGTCTTTCAATGTAGCTACCCGCCAGATTCTGGAGAATCCACAACTCGTTCAAAAATAGTACAGACACACTATCAGAATTGCGAGAAAAGTAAGATTTGTAATGCATACATAGGAAGAAAGCAAATATTTTGTAACACTACAATATTTTGCTAGGATTTATGTCTACATTAAAAAAATTAATTAGTAACAGTCTATTTTTAATCAAAACTTGAGCGTATTTCCATTCTGAATGCTCCAGAAAGCCTATTTTGCAAGAAAACCTTCGTCAAGTAGGGCGATTGTAATAATAATAATGGTTGTTTGTAAAAAAATATTGGTAATAATGTTAGAACATAGTTTTAATAGCTGACTTCAGGCACATTTATTTCAGCTATAAAATAACTTTTCTACCTGAAAGGGATGAACCTGAAATCTATCACAGAATTAAAATTATTTGTAAACATGATTATTTTTTCATCATATACAACCAGAGTAGTTATGATAATCACGCTTAATTTTTTTTGCAAAGTGTGTTATTTGAAGCATCCAGAAACTAAAATTGTTATTATTAATAAAATAATGTTAACCTATTTTTTAACACTTAAATAAGTAAGTTACAGCAAACTATTTTGCAATGTCACACAATGCACGCATATTTCTTTCATATGCAACATAAATCGTACTTTTCTGGCAATTTTGGTGGGGTGTGTACCACTTTGTAATGAGTTATGGATATTGTACAGTCGGGAACCATCATCCGCCATATTGAATTCTTTGCTTTTCTAGCTTGGATATATTTTTAAAAAGAACATTCTGAAAGAACCCATAAACCAACTAGTTACGTAAAATTACGTAAAAATTTTAATTTTGCCAAAATTTGGCAAAATCAATATCGTAACATAAATACTAGCTCGTAATTATGTCGTTATGTCCGTACTGCTGTATTAGGTCAATAGTTGGTTATCGGGGTACTTGCGGAATTTTCTTTCTAAGAAATGTAAAAAAGTTCGAGAATAAAACCGAGAATTCAATATTTCAAGGAAACATTCCCCTTCAGAATTCTGTGATTTGATAGAGGAGTTTCGCCTACATTGCACTGAAGCCACGATATATTGCCGTCCACAGGTATTTCCGCGTGGCTGAGAGTGTGGACACCGAGCGGTAAGTGGACTGAGTAACTGACCTTGACAATCTGCACGCCCAGCTCGTCGTCGTCAGGGTTGGTCCACTCGTTGAAGCAGAAGCGCTGCATCTTGGTCCAGTCCACGCCTCTGTCCTGCAGGTGTCGCTCCGCAAGTGTCAGCCACAGCTGCCGACAACACACACCTGTCACATGTCAAGTGGCCGACAACACACACCTGTCACATGTCAAGTGGCCGACAACACACACACCTGTCACATGCCAAGTGGCCGACAACACACACACCTGTCACATGTCAAGTGGCCGACAACACACACACCTGTCACATGTCAAGTGGCCCACAACACACACACCTGTCACATGTCAAGTGGCCGACAACACACACACCTGTCACATGTCAAGTGGCCGACAACACACACACCTGTCACATGTCAAGTGGCCGACAACACACACACCTGTCACATGTCAAGTGGCCGACAACACACACACCTGTCACATGTCAAGTGGCCGACAACACACACACCTGTCACATGTCAAGTGGCCGACAACACACACACCTGTCACATGTCAAGTGGCCGACAACACACACACCTGTCACATGTCAAGTGGCCGACAACACACACACCTGTCACATGTCAAGTGGCCGACAACACACACACCTGTCACATGTCAAGTGGCCGACAACACACACACCTGTCACATGTCAAGTGGCCCACAACACACACACCTGTCACATGTCAAGTGGCCCACAACACACACACCTGTCACATGTAAAGTGGCCGACGACCTGAGTTATGTAACTGATTGGTATTTTATAACGGCTATTCACGGTAAAATGAGCACTTTCGAAACCCCTGATCAAGTGAGTGAGTGAAGAGATTTGGGCGGCTCTTAACAGCGAAGACTTGAGAGCCGATGAGGGTGATTGAGGTGAGTACGGAGCAGCGCCGGAATGAAAGGACGGGAGAAACGGGAGATCCCAGAGAAAACCCGCCGATCAGCGGCATCGTCCGGCACGATTCCCACTTGCGAAAATCCGGAAGTGACCCGGTCGGGGATTAAACCGGGTTCGCCTTGGTGAGAGGCGAGCAGGCGAACTGCTCAGCCACCGCGGCCCCAAATCCCTGATTAAGATCTACTTGTACGCACATAGCGTATTCTTCCGCCATATAACTAACATTGCCATGGGCCTAATCACTTTAGTTGTGCGTCGGTCAAGTAAAACTTCTGAATTGTTAGAAAAGTAAATTATTAACAAATTTGCTGTTTCTGAGTTTAATAAACATTAAAAACAACAAAAAACAAAATAAATCATTTCAGTGTTTAGAAATGTTAACCTGTAAGTTTTATTTCGACGTTAATACATGGAACTTCTTTCCATCCGTCGTTACCAACTTTACTGGGCGTATGTCAGTCAGTGCACCCGTTACAATATATGCAGGCCGAGGCAGTGATATTTTTCAAAGGTTGATTTCAAAAGTACTCACTTTATCGTGAACAGCTTATAGTGCTATGTCTTTTTTTTATGTACTTTATCGTCGCTGCCTAGTGCAGGTCCGGCCGAGGGCAAAGATATGGTTTTACGTGTTTAATGATTTTCGGCGTGTCTCGACCACTGTTAACGATATCGCTTTAAAAAAAATCACTTTGTCCGGTAAATTAAGCTTTGTGGTCTCAATTAAAAAAAAACCCACACAAACACATACTCTTATCAATTTACTCCTACCTGCTCTCGCGTAGCAAGCTTCTTCTCTTCAAAAGGCACAAAATGTTCTTTGTTTGAAAGCGATACTGTGAAAGGTACACTCTAAACCTGAGACAGTGAGAATTGAAAACCAAATCAGTGATGGTAGAATTTCGCTGATTTATTTGTGATTCCCACTGAACGTCGAGAATTCCACTGCCACAAGTCACTTGTTCCCAGTTCATTTCCTTGATTTGCCAGTCGGCAGTAGCTTACCAACTGACATTCAGTGAGTGTTATTTCACTGATTTATATCACTGATTCGGGTTTAGAGTGTGGCTGAAATACGTCTAATGTCATGTCACATATACAACCCTATATCCTTTCGCTCGGCTCGTCCCGCACTAAGCATCGTCCTTAATTAATACGAATCTGCTCTCCGTGAAGATAATGAAATTTGGCCAGATTTTTTCATGCATAAAGTCGGACACGGGCCATAAGAAATGTAATTTATAACAAACTGAACACTTAACTTTCATGTATAACAGTACAAGAGAAACAAACTAATAAAAAAAAAAATTGAAAGAGTACACCCATTAAATATCTGGGCGCAAATCAAAATAATTTTTGCAATTTAACTTTAAGTGAAACACTAGTAGAATAGTTTTACAACTATACCAATTTCATTGAAACATATTTTTCATTTCAATGAATGACACGCAGCAAAGAATTATTTTGTAAAAAAAAAAATAAGTCCATAAAAGTCATTGCATGAGTAGTAAAAATGACTTTTCAGTGATTATTTGTGTGTAAAAAGCAGAACTTTTCGTAGGACACTTGGCCTGAAGAAGGATATTTAATGGTTTTATTTAACCATTCGCATTACGCAGGACAATGCTTAAAAAAATGCCTGTCCTGCGAAAATCAGAATGTCTGTTCACCCTAATGTAATATAGGCTTTTCAAAAATTAATAAATTCGTTTTCGCAGGAATTGTCGTTGAATGTGTAGGCGGGGATTACAGGTTTAGCTTTTCTGGTTGGTCCGACGGTGACACACTTCGGGAACCCTCGGGACACCCGAGTGGCTAATGGGTTGTGAGAGATCGTGGAGCAGGGGATAAGGAAAGGAGAAGGTTTGGAGACGGAGTACAGGTTTTCGAAGGACCTGCACTAATTAATTTTATCGTCTGGAGCTCTGAGTGCAGAACACTCACCGACACCCACATTAACTAGCACAGCTGTTGAGATGCCCGCGTGAAGAATTGGCTATGAACATTTTAATTATTTTATATTATATTTGCATTAATTTAAATTTTAACTCCTGTATTCTTAGATACTCTGTGGCGTGAACATCTGCCATTTCGTTAGCATTGCCCAATGTTAGATATCCTGTCGTTTCGTATACAAATTCAGCATCAAGCTAGGCGTAAGTTAAACGTGCATCATTTGTAGATATATCTAACTTGCGAGAAAATAGTTCCGTGGAGGCCAGAGTCCAATATCCTACGTAAATAACTACAGCTTTGTTTTGATTACTGTTGCTTAGCTGTGCCAGTTAGAATTACGTCACTCCCATCTGAACTAAGATGTTCTGAAACACGACGAGTCACGATGCACGCGGTGGTGCAGTGGTCAGAGCACTCGCCTCTCACTGAGGCAAAGGCGAGCCGAGCTCGACTCCTCGCGCCGCCACCAGGGTTTCCGCACGTGGGAAACGTGGCGGACGTGCCGTGGCCCAGCGGGCTTTCTCGGGGTGCTCCCATTTCCTTAGCCTTTGTATTCCACCGCTGCTTCGTTGAGGTGAGTTTGAGAGATTTGGGCGGCTCTTAATGACGACTTCATGAGCACCGATGAGGGTGAAGTGAAGTGAGAATGGAGCAGCGACGGAATACAAGTGCGGGGGAAACGGGAGATGTCCGAGAAAACCCACCGACCAGCGGCATTGTCCGGCTGCGAAAATCCGGGGAGTGACCCAGCCGGGGAGTGACCCAGCCGGGGAGTGACCCAGCCGGGGAGTGACCCAGCCGGGGAGTGACCCAGCCGGGGAGTGACCCAGCCGGGGAGTGACCCAGCCGGGGAGTGACCCAGCCGGGGAGTGACCCAGCCGGGGAGTGACCCAGCCGGGGAGTGACCCAGCCGGGGAGTGACCCAGCCGGGGAGTGACCCAGCCGGGGAGTGACCCAGCCGGGGAGTGACCCAGCCGGGGAGTGACCCAGCCGGGGATTGAACCCGGTTTGCTTCGGTGGACCGCTGCTTCGTCTTCAACTCGGTTCACCCTAACCGGCGCTCAACCCTTCGCTGCTAAGAGCCGACCAAAACCTTTCAAAGACAAGTTTTAACTTTCTTTTCCTTTTTCCTTTTTTCTTTTTTTTTCCTTCCTTTCTCTCGAGATATTAGATGTCCTGAGTCGTTGGACGTCCGGCCGCTCGGTACAGTCCGTGAAACTGCGAGCCAACGGTGTAGTCTATGCTTGGATTCTTCACACTTTTTTAATCAAACTTTTGGAAAATCACCCCATGTATGACGTGTTTGGTGGTTTCTTATAGTACTGTTGCGAAAGTCACCCTTAATAACCCCGGAGGTGATTCCTTGTGGAAAATGAGGTAGACACGTGTAATACAACTTAAAGCCTAGCTCAATTCCTGAGGGAGATATANTCGTTGGACGTCCGGCCGCTCGGTACAGTCCGTGAAACTGCGAGCCAACGGTGTAGTCTATGCTTGGATTCTTCACACTTTTTTAATCAAACTTTTGGAAAATCACCCCATGTACGACGTGTTTGGTTGTTCCCTGTAGTACTGTTGCGAAAGTCACCCTTAATAATCCCGGGGGTGATTCCTTGTGGAAAATGAGGTAGACACGTGTAATACAACTTAAAGCCTAGCTCAATTCCTGAGGGAGATATANGGTGATTCCTTGTGGAAAATGAGGTAGACACGTGTAATACAACTTAAAGCCTAGCTCAATTCCTGAGGGAGATATACGCCCTTGAAAATCGAGTTTAGAAATGGCGTTGTTGCAAAACATCAGAAATGGCGTGGAATTAAACTATGATTCTTTGGATAATGTTTAGCGTTATCGAGATATTCAACCTACGAAAAAACTTCATGCAAATAATAAAGGCTGCCTACCCTCTTATTACGTACCATTGTTTTGCCTTGAAGTTGTGTGTAATTTTGACGCCATCTTATTGAGCAGTACGTTCTACTTAACAAAGAAGGTACTCTTGTTGCAGATGCCTAGGACCCACAGTTTCCATTTGGAACACACGCAAAGATTACAGCGGTGACGATACAACGCCTAGCACGCAGGCAATACGCCTTACACGCGCGGAGGTAAACATCGCAAGCAAATTACATTCTTGCTTGATGGATTATTATTAACGTATTCACTTCACGAGGCTACGTCTCCAAACGGGAGTCCAAACATAAACTGCGATGACGTTTTTTTAAAAGTATTTAATGATCGTTTTAGTTCATGTTACAGCAATGTGAACTTCACTGATAAGTTTTGGGGGCCCACCTTGTTTATTTAAGTCGTACATTATTATGCCACTTTAAAATAAAACTTCATCACAGATATTACGTCTGCACAAATCGTGGTACAGCATTGCAAAAACATTTACTATTATTACAGTTTTTATTTTAATTGTTTAGGCCTACTACTAGTGAAATCAACAAAATTTGACAAACTCATTGCCGCCAACCTCAAAATACCTAAGACCAAAAACAATTGAATGTTCCTGAGCACCACATTACTTATCCAACATCTAACTGTGTAAGTATACTTTAGGAAGCGAATTCCCAAGATTATTGGGGTCAGCTTCTAAGTTTAAACGAGAATTATATTTAAATAAAAGCTATGACCTCGTTTCCTTACTATTTTCAGGGTGACTAATAAGCATTTCGTAAGCACCGTACATTAGTTGCCTATTTATAAGTACTTATTATCTTCGACCTCTGTCGTCCATGTAATTACCCTTCGTCACGCCAATGCCAAGTTAACGACAGAAAACAGACTTCGTTTGGCGCCAGAGCCCTAAGTACTGCACTGTCTACACTGTCAAGAAAATGGTCGAAAAAGCCGTATTTCAGCGAGGTCGTTACGGATATTCATTTTCCACCCAGGGCCGTATTTAGACGTAGTCGCGTTTGTCACACCCCTCCCCTCCCCATGGTATTGCGAGGGCCACACCTTTTCCCAGCGATAAGAAAACGTGTGGAAATTTGTATTGAAATAAATGTTACTCTGCAAGAACAAACATAACCATGTTCATAAATGCATGCATGGCGTCGTTATTTAAAGCAGCTCGCGTCGTACTTCTGTGGGAAGTGATTGTCGACATCGTCGTAGTATTGTGGAATGTGTCCGCCTCGAAATACGTAATGGAAACAGCATTTAGCCTGTCTTGGACTGCTGTTGGCAGGAGGTAGTTCTCAATTCTCTACAGCACCGGCGTGAAGCAGCCGAGCGAGTGAGTGAGCGAAGAGATCTGGGCGGCTCTTAGCATCGGCGTCTTGAGAGCCGCTGAGTTGATCTAATAAGCAAGTTGATTCTGCAGAAATCGACCTAGTCCGCCCTGCTCAGCCCCTGTAGACGCCGCCGCCGTAGGCAACTACTTAAGTTGCCTTGGACTACATCCTGCCCCTGTTTCCACGACCAGGCCTGAAGAGTATTGCATTTGCGAAGCGTTTCGCGAATGCGTTTGAAAAGCTCGCCTCGCCCAAACTGCTGCACTACAGACCTAAGTCAGCGATCGCAGTCCGCTGGTGACACTCAACACCGCCGCCCACGAAGGTGTGAAGACTGTGAAGACNAGACCTAAGTCAGCGATCGCAGTCCGCTGGTGACACTCAACACCGCCGCCCACGAAGGTGTGAAGACTGTGAAGACAGGAAGGCTCGAGAACGTGAAGAGACGATCCACGGCGCTGTTACGACGAAGACGCCTCGTACCTCCGAACGAAGTAGTTCATCACCACAGGACGACTTAANGACCTAAGTCAGCGATCGCAGTCCGCTGGTGACACTCAACACCGCCGCCCACGAAGGTGTGAAGACTGTGAAGACTGTGAAGGCAGGAAGGCTCGAGAACGATCCACGGCGCTGTTACGACGAAGACGCCTCGTACCTCCGAACGAAGTAGTTCATCACCACAGGACGACTTAAATATTTTCATAACGTTCTTCTGACAGAAGTAATTTATTCAGGCTCTTGAATTTTTAATTTACCTAAAGATTTTTGTCTCATTTATACGACACATTTTGTAATAAATTATATTTTACTGTATTTTTTACCTCCGCCAGTTCGATACATTTTAGCAAATTTGGGAGAACCGAAGGACGTAACGAGTACTGCAATTATGATGTAAATTTCCACAAGAAGGCAATCAAGTAAAATGCAACTTTCTGAAGGAAAAAAAAATAGTGAACAGGCTGGTTCTGGATAGCGAATGAATGCACAGGAAATTAGTTGCAAGGACAGCGGGATCCACATTTACAGCAGGTAATCGCCGTTAGTTACGCAAGTGTAATACAGCAATATAAATAACTGGCAGAATTCCACTTATACCAGTGAGCAGTTCTTCGTGTCAAATTTAGTGTGAACAGTTTTCAAATAGCCAATCTCGTAACGACGTGTAGGTATGCTTGTTTATAGTTTAATGGGTCTTCCATACAGTTTTGTATAATCTGTTAAATCCTAGAAATTTATAGTTTTTCACAAAAATAAAATATAAAATCATAAGGATTATTTAAATAATAAAACTTCTTCAAAATTAGTAAGTTTTTATAATATTTACAAAAACTAAATGAATTTTTAATTATAAAATTTTATGCAGCTTAATAGTGTATAAAATACTTAAAAAATTATATATTTTTACGAAAGAGTATTATGACGCACATTTTAAAACACAAATGCGTAAATTTGAGATTTATTTCTTTTCATCAATATTAGTACACATCATATTATGTTGTATACGCTTTAATTAAAAGTTGCAAAAATCTGATGACTTTGCACAAAAAATTATGAAACAGTTTTAATTTTCATGCATTTAGTACAATGAAATTTTTAAATTTTTTCCGTCGTTATTAGTGTACGTTATATTGAATTTTCATAACTTTTGTCTGTTTTTTTCCCGTGTGTAATTTTTAGGTCAAGGTCACTGTGATCGTACAATTTATTCATTTAGACTTAACATACGCTTTAAAGCAGAAGTAATCCTTTCCACTAGCTGTTGCTACAGCTACAAGTCATTATCCTGTTTGACTTTGGGTCACTCGGAATGAAGCAACCCGAGGGTTTCATCTTTTCCATCGGTTCAGAGTTCTGCAAGGCGTGCATAATGAACACAAGCCCAACGACACACGCGAAACTAAATACGCTTTGATGACGTGTAGAGTGTTACCGAACGATAACGCGAAATGCTGATGTCTCTGATACCACGCAATCCATCCGATAAGGAATCCCGAGTTTCTGTCGCGCTCGACCCCTTTCACAAACACATTAATATAATTACAGTGCGCTGGCCTCAGCCGCACGCAATCTAACCCCATTACGCCACCCAGAGCCGCTGGCGAAGCACACGCATAATTAGCCATCGTTGTTCCATTAGCAGCTCATGCATACTCGCGCGCTGATTGGGCGGGACAAGCGGCAATCGCCAGCGGATTACAACCTCTTCGCAGATATGGACAACACACCGCACGTGTCATTCGCTCGAGCAGGCCACCGCTCTCGCATTGTTGTACAGCCAGAATAACACCGTACAAAGAAGAGACACCCTCCCTNTACTCTCTGTTTTTCACGAAAATGACATGCATTTATACGCACGAATGCATGTGTCAATATTAATGTCGTATATAAAACGCCACTCACTTCATATCATTTTTAGCTTCTACTGGCGGAACTGTAGTGTGTTCGCGGTTTATTCACACTTGTGAATCGAACCTTCGAAAAATCACCCCATGTATCACGTGTGACGTGTTTAGTTTCCTAAATGTGTCATGTTGTATACTTCTGTTAACACAAAAGTGNTCACAAACGTTGTATACTTCTGTTAACACAAAAGTGTCTTATTTTTGGTTAAATTGAGCTATTACTTATATTGTATCGATAAATTATAACATTTAAATTATAATTAATATGAATAAAATAGTGAGAAAATATGTGTGTTGGTAATGCTTAGTAAGAAATAGTTCTTATGCAAAAATGTTATTACACTCAGTGCGCACGAATGCGGTGCGTTTTGAGGTGTTTCTCTACTGTTTTTTATTCCCCCCCCCCTTCCCGTTTGCGCTGCACTTTAACGTACGTATTATACTGTAATGTTGTTGTGTGTTAAATGTTGTAACACTTTAGGTTCTCCTGGAATTAAACTGAAAATTTGAGTGTATTGTGAGAGATGTATCCAATAACATTAGTACACTAAACATTGGGTAGATGTACGTACTATAGCTCGGATTTGACAACAGACTTGCATGTAAAAAAATACTCACAAGAAGACACTAAAAAAGTACTCTTCATGTAAGTTTCAAACCACAGCCAAAACTACCAAAAATATAACAACCCTACACATCTACATCTGGTGGAGCAACATTTGATTTACTTTTAAGCAAACTTATGTAGAACAGCTTTTAAAATATTTCATCAAGTTAAAAATTACGACGAAATGTGCAGCTTTCAAATAAATTAGCGATATGAATTAAAAAAAACATTCAAAGAGCATAACAGACTGGCTCCGTATTAATTAATTTTACTTTATAGTGTCTTCAAAAAAGTTTTCTCTGTCAAATTGAATTGAAGTTAAATGAAAAATAAAAACATGGGCGCGTGTACTTATGTACGCGCGTTAGAAGTTATACTTCTTCGGCGTGACTAAAATAAAATTTTATTACGTATGCAAATAATTTATGTAGCAGGAAAACTATAAAATGACCAAAGAAAGACACGCGCAAAAAGAAGTATAACTTCAAAAACCTAAGTGTGAGAAATAATACTCTTAGGCTCTGTTACTAGGCAAATATAACAATTTGTATTTCAGTGTTGGGTCATACCCCTACCACGTTCACTGTCGAATTTCGTTACACTGTGCGCGCGCAACTTCCGTTGCACGCTAAACTTTTACCCTCAACGCCCCAAAAGAAGTACAACTTAAAAAAAAATTTCGTCAGCTCAGTTTCTTATCGGTAGAACATGATGACTCTTGACATTGACGGATGTGTAGGCAAATAAAGGGAGAAAAGTTTTAATAGCTTGTTAGAGATCGCCAGAGAATAAGTATCAACTCTTTGATAGTCAACAAAATCGGGTCGAAAATAGCAGGAATTCTCTCTTGGCATCATAAAATAAACTTTATACCTACGTAGAAACATCCGGTCTGTGGACGGAACACGTCGAACCATCTCGGAGTCTTGAGGTAGGTACCAGCCCTGGGTGCCAAGACCTCTGTAGGCCGAAATACATCATTGCAATTTGCCGAGTTTAAATTAAATATCCGCTGTGGCCCTCTTCTTTTGTTCCACGAACACTGCTACGGCCATTAAAATCATTTTGGCACCCGAGTTATCTAAACAAATCTACATCTAGCTACATGAAAAACATTCATTAAAACAACGG
Source organism: Clitarchus hookeri (assembly GCA_002778355.1). NCBI lineage: Eukaryota > Metazoa > Arthropoda > Insecta > Phasmatodea > Phasmatidae > Clitarchus > Clitarchus hookeri. The sequence continues at coordinate 709,484 of NQII01000232.1, forward strand.
GAATTTAAATTAACCTGGCCAATATAGGGCTTAACTCGGAGCTGCGTTCAAAAATGCCTCAATTAAAATACTACGTATGGCCAGTGTTGCCAATTTCTAAAAATGAAAAACACATACAAATTTAAATAAAAACACAACCATGAAAAAGTGCACAGTATTTCACGTCAAAATAAATAAAACCTTTTAAACGCATTTAAAACTTGAAACAACAGATGCTTATCAACTTATACCATAAACATAAAAATAAGCATATTATTAAATATAACACGTAATGTTGTAAATTGAAATACGTATACCAATATTGACATCACATAGAGTAATAATTACTTGATACGAAAAAACTATAGCAAAATAAATATATATTGGAAAAGCCATAATAGTGAATACCACTATGAAATATTAAACGTTACATCACGTTGGGAAAAATACAGTTTGATATTAAAGCACGCGTCTTCTGGAAAACCAAATGCACCCGTTGGCGTTGGAATTTCATGCTTCTGGTAGTTATGCATGTAAGTCTTCAGATAACCTTGGGAACATGCTCAGGAAATAACAACATATGTTTATCTAATCTTTAGTCTAGGAAAGCCCTTGCCGAACTCCTGCGATTCACACATAAATCTTAGGTTCAAGCTAATCAATTGTGTTTCACAAAAAATCCTAGGCTAGTTTCGGAAGAAACCTTAGTCTGAGGAAATGTATAAATCTGCCAAAACGTGTTGTTTACTGCTTATCTTCCCAAAGAGTTGCCATTCTCGTCTGGCTATACAGTTGGCATTATCATTTGTCTTCTGAAGATGTGATTTGGCTGTGTCCTACGTGTTCAGGACTGCCAACAGAAAATTGTCAAATGCAGGACAAAACTTCAAAACTTTGAAAATTGCCGGACACATTGAATTTGCAGTAATGTACGTTTTTATTGGCAGAATCACGTTCGTCATGTAGTTTCTAGTTTTGTATTAACTGGCTTTCTTATTAAAAATTAGCAATATCTGATATTTATTAGAACATTATTTTAAAAATATTACCTTCGCATGTGCTGGATATTAATCATTTTATTGTGTTTTTTCCCGTGTGCCTTTCTAAGTGCTTACACCTTTGTACACTACACTGAAGAGCCAAAAAAACCGGCATAGGCGTGCGTATGCAAATAACTAGAGGTATGGAACCAATCAGAGTAACGCGATGCGGTCGGCAGCTAGATCGGTTACTGCTGCTACAATGGCAGGTTATCAAGATTTAAGTGCGTTTGAACGTGGTTTTATAGTCGGCGCACGAGATATGGGACATAGCATCTCCAAGGTAGCGATAACATTTGGATGTTCGCGTACGACCATTTCACTAGTGTACCGTGAATATCAGGAATCCGGTAAAACATCACATCTTCGACATCGCTGCAACCGGAAAAAGATCGTGAAAGAACGGGACAAACGACGACTGATGAGAATAATTAAACGTGACAAACGTGCAACCCTTTCTCAAATTGGCGCAGATTGGATTTGTGAACTGCCCTGCAGGATTCATGGTGTGAATTGCCTCTNGATTTGTGAACTGCCCTGCAGGATTCATGGTGTGGATTGCCTCCTGCATACCTTCAGACATTAGTCGAGCCCATGCCACGTCGTCTTGCGGCACTTCTGCGTGATCGGGGGCCCTACACGGTATTAGGCAGGTGTACCAGTTTTTTTTGGCTCTTCAGTGTATATTACCGTAAGTATCGCACACTGCGAACTTTGTGTAACTTTCATTGCTTCCACTTGTGAAGTAAGAATACTTCTTTTAGTTTATCCAAAATTTTACTTTTTCTTTTTTTACTTTCGATATCGTTCTTCCCCGGCTGCAGAGAAGTTGTCTCTTTATTTCAAACTAACTGTGCCCGCGGCTCCTCTCGCGTGGACTACATAATTATAGTTTAGGTTTATTTTTTAAATAAAGTCCATGCTTTTTATAGTTTTTCCTAACAATGTCTGCACTTGCTTTTCAATTTAATCGAGTGCAAGGTGGAAAACTTCGTCATTGAATGTTGCTCGAGTGGTTACAGTAACAAAATTATAGGGAAAAATAACGATATTTGTTGGTAGACAGACACTCATCATCAACACAGAACAGAGCACTAACGATGTCATTGTTTGGTGCTAGAATCGCTTTTTTTACATAGCCACTGGTCGTAATTTATATTTCTTTGTAGATCTGGGTAAACGCTAGTAATCAGTTACGTATCACTCTGCACCAAATAACTAAAATCCTCCGTTAATGACACACAGCCTTCGGCATCTATTTCTAACCGCCCGTCTTCAATTTTTAATAGTGTATCAGCATAATGCCCTGTATCAACGTGATTGTAGAGGTGCACTCTCATATTTGTCGTCAAGCTGAATTTCTTGACATTTGCCCATAAGCTTGACGACTTGAGACAGACTTTGATTTCATCTGCAGGTGTGTCCCTCTGAATCACCGGCAGAGTTTGGCGGAAGTCACCAGCCAGTAATACAACCATTCTTCGCATAAGGTCTGTATTGTTTCATGTATACTGTAGAGTTCGGTTTGGGGCCTCTATCGCTCTTTTGTGTGACATTATGCTTTCGTCATACACTAACAACTTACATTGACGCAGCATTGTACCCCGAGCGCTATTTTTACTAAATAAAATTTTCCTGAGGGAATGAGATATTTTTTCGGGATAAAAAGTAGCTTATGTCACTTCCCAGCCCTCCAACTATCTCTGTACAAAAAATCACGTCAATCCGTTGCGATACTAAAGAAGGACAAAAAAAAAACACCTTGGCATTTACAATAATAGTTAGGATTCTACCAAATTCACATCCACACCACCACTTAGCTATAAAAACACGTGAAATGCATAAACGGAAACGAAAATTACAACAACATTCTGCTTCCTTTTACTGGAACGAAAGAAAATAATACAGTGCGATATATCAATAGTCCAAAGGACACACCGCAGTAGTTTTTTAAAAGCAACAAATCACAGTTTGTGACCATTGAGTTTACCGTAAGTAACAAAAACAATGCAAGTCCAAGTATAGCAAGGCATTGCACATTTTATTTTTGAAATGCTGCTCTTTTTCACGAATAAGCAAAATGCTGGTCTGAAGTTGCCAGAAATGTGCCTAACCAGGAGATTTAAGGTAAAAGCCGGATGGTTGGTAACCCTGTACGTGCTCACAAATGACGTCGGAGGCACATGCGTGATAACTGACTTGTGCTTCTCAGGCCACGGGATAAACTAGATTCGGCAGCTGCAATGAATGATCAAATCCTGCTCTAAGACCCAAATCTAGTTATGGTTTAAGAACTGAAAGGAAATTAAAAAGCGGCCTAGCAGTGATGTATAGTGAACACGTGCAAGAAACAATTTCAAGTGCTTGGGAACTAAAGCAAATAAATCTAACAAAAATTAAAGTTTTCACTCACTTCATACATTATGCTGTCTCTGCCAGAGCTCTTGAACTAACCCAAGATTTTTTTTAATTTTTTTTTTTGCTTGCAGTTCTTAAGAGTTTCGGACAAACAATCTTGCTCATATATATGCTTCACTCCAAGATGTCAAAGTCAATTTCACTTTCAAACTTTTTAAACTCAAGTTTCAATCCCAAAAAACACGATTGTGGTCATCTTCAACCTCAGTTCCGTTCGGAAGCCTGATTTACACGAACTCAAGAGTAAGCGGAACGGACAGATACTGTAATTGTTCACGTGTTCACAGGTTTTCCGTGTCAGCGTACCTGCGACTGTTTACCACAAAATGGGGTTCATTGCAATGAAATACCACCACACCGAAGTTAATGTAACAAGAAATCAGGCACAGCCAACATTTTGAAATATGTTTTTTTCCAGTGATACCTATTATATCCTAGGTTGCATACAAAGTAACTTTCAGCTTGTCATATGTGTATATGGTGCATAATTCATGAAGTTTTTGGTATGCTACACAGAAACGGTGGAATTATAGGAAACGTGACAGCAGCCCGAGTAGAAATTTTCGACGAAGCTCTTGCGGCAAACGAGGACGAGTCCTGATTGGCTATTCAAACTTGGCTCCCCGTCCGCACGACGTCGTGCGAAGACGCGCTGAATCAAGCACACAAAAGGGCAACCAATTCGCCTAACTTTTCCCTGTTTCCTTCCGAGAAAGGCGTTCGCTCAGTTCACAGACTGTTTCCCAGGGACTCGAGCCGTAAGTAGGGTCTCGACGACAGTGCAGCACTGTCACAAGTTGTCGGCGGAGAAAAGTGACGATATTCTGCGAAGCACCACACATCGCACCCATACACTGAAGATGAGGTAGACCGATCTCGCTGGCTGCACACAACCAGTCTCCGCGTCTCAACATTGAACTGCTTTCCTGCCAACACGTCTAGTGAAAACGGCGTGGGTTGGATTTGAGGTTAGAACACTGATTAGTAAAAAAATGTGCTTTGAGATGTTCTTGTACTTCCTCCAACCTATTTGTAATGCAGTTTGATTAAAATTGAAATCGGTAAAAGCATTTTATTTTATTAATATAATAGCGTTTGTCATTTAAAAATTAAGATATGAACAAACACGCTAATCATTGTTGACGACGTGACTTTGAGAGATGTGTATGATTGGGGTAGGTCGATGTTGGGTACATGCGCAGAAGACGAACAAGCGGTCTACCTCATCTTTAGTCTACGGTAGTACCCGAGGGACAGACGTGTCTTTCCTGGGCGGCCTGTGGATGGGAAGTGAGGATAGTGCACCGCCGTAATGAACACAGCAGTGCAAGTTAGTGCATCGCAGTACGAAAACCAACACGCCGACAGCTTCCCCAAGTGGTGACCGCGCTTGTTCCTCTCGTGTTCGGATCTCGGGTTTCTGCTCTTAAGGCCCCCGCCTACCTGGAGCTTTTCCCCGCGCTTGATGCCGAGAAGCGCGGGGGCGACAAGGGCGAAACTGCCATGCGCATCAAGTGCCCCGTCGCCGCTAAGCGCAAGGCTCTGAACTGACGTGTAGTGTTTTAGTCGCACTGCGTGTACCTACACTCTAAGAAGTTATCCGTAAAACTACCATACCAATGTATACGAATAGTAAGAAATTGCGAATGGTAAACTATTTTCCCATACAACCACGGCACCGTTCCTACATTCGCCCACGAAACAGTCAAATGCGTAGGGAAGTCGCCAACATTGTATATGCAATAACGACGCCCAACATTCCTATATTTTCAGTTTGACATGTGGTAATTATTTCCATACAATATATAGGTTACAAACTTCCATTACAGTCTAGGAAGGTTACCGGATTTTTTTTCCACAGTGTATGGGACTACCAGTGATGACCCTATTATTTTATTGGTGGAAAGTCTGTGGGAAGGTTCAGTGGAGGGCCTTTTGAGTAGTTTTGTACGTATCTGATGCGTATATTTTGATATACAGCGCTTTGAAAAAAGCCGTTTTTAGCCGCTTTGGAGTACTCTCAAAATGTCACGCACGTTAGAAACACTATTTCAAAGTACTTCAATAGCCCTCGTCTGAAGTGTGTTTTCCTTTCGTAGGTCAGCACATTTGACGTACGTTTAATAGTTTCGTGCAAAAACGTGTATTACGAACACTCTGCAACGCAGTTCAAGCCCCAGGTAGACGGGAGCCCTAATAAGCTAAAAATCGCACTGCGATACAAACGTAAAAAATTCAGCTAGGGTTCAGAAAGTCACGGAGATTTCCTTTGCATTGATTAAAGAGCTGAAGGAAACCCATTTTCTAATTTATTCACTCCAATTATTATACACAACATACAACTCATAGGTAGGGGCAATTATATTTCGCGAAAAGATTTTGAGACAAGGTACAGTCCAAAACTCTGTAGGGACGTCCAGCTTCTTTGATTGGCTAAAAAAATGTTCTGGCTCGTGTTAACCGTTTGCGCACGAATCACGAAGGTTCAGTGTCGGAGTTACTTAGTCCTGATTGGCTTGGTCAAAGACGGACACGGCACCAGCAGCCAATGCAGGTATAACAACAGCTGAGGTGTGTATATAGTATTGAAGTCTACTGTGTGCTCCGATTTTTAAGCGAAAAGTCACCGGCCCTACTCATAAGTATAATCACCTTAATGTAATACCAGTCTGTTCCCTGTATAACATTAGGCTATACTAATCATAGCACAACTCAGTAATTATTTCACTCAATTTAATGAATACATATTAATTTATCCACAGTTTTATTTAAGATGCCTGGACGGATATTAATTTGGTATAACAAATCACTTGAATATTTTTATAACTGATGGTTATATGATAGTGTAGTTTGCGATATTAAATGAACTGTGATTATGTGGCTAGGCGGAGAATGAACACTGACTCACCGTACATGAAATTACCAGTTCGAAATCAGCTCACCCACCAATAAAGGAGTTTGACAGGTCGGTAGTAGGGGCAAGAATGATGTACGCGAGAGTATACAAAATTATCTTTCAACTGAAAACAGTTCAGCTTTAGAGCACCTAAGAAAATTATTTAACGCGCTTTTTATTTATTTATTTTTTAATGTGAAAGGCCACACTAATTGGATGTATGATCCGCGCGCATGAAAGCTTCGTTCAAACGAATTCGTTGAAATACGTGTATCTATTATTTTTTATTCCGCACAATTTTTGTATTGCGTCGGGCGTTTTAATCTCCGCCAGAGGCTCTACGTGACGGTCGGAAATCCTAGGTTTAACAGAGCAACGTTTTAAATCCTTCTGTAATTGCAAAATGTAAGTGTAAGCTGCGTACGTCGTAATTGGACAAACAAAAGCACGCGCTGCCAATTTGCACGTAGCATGTTATTATTTTTCCTTCTCAGACCTGGACTCTTTCGAGTTAACAAAACAATGATTTTTGTGAGCGTGACTGTTTTACGCGTCGTAGGTCTCGCATTTTACAGAAACAATTCTGTGACGTCTCGTCACTCGCAGAAGTTTTCCAGCGGACTGTGAACACTTTACGAACACTATATCCCGAGTGTATTTCGGGGTGTATTAAAAGGAAAGTTTGTTTGCCAACGTAAACAAAATTTGTGTGTATAGGCTGTTCGCGGTAAACTGAGCAATTTTGAGAGTCCTGCTTAAGATACGCTTGTACGCACATTGCGTGCTCTACACCACATGCAAAACTGACATTGCCGTGGGCCTTATCACTTTATTCAGGCGGCGGTCAAGTGAAACTGTGGAATTATAGGAAAAGTAAAACAAAATGACACGTTTATTAATTCCTGCACCATGCATTAAAAAACACAGAAAGCAAAATAAATACTTTCAGCACTTACAAATGTCTACCTAACACTCTTGACTCAGTGTTAACAAGCGGAAGCACGTGACTAGCCTACAGCACTGGACACTTCCCGAGGCTCTGGCACGCATCTGTGGTACTTCCGCAACACCTGCGAGCTGCGCTGAACTCAGATGCGCAGTCTCCTTCCATCTTGGAATCAAGGGACCGTGGTGGCTGAGCGGTTAGATTGCTCGTATCCCATCAAGGCGAACCGGGTTCGATCCCCGGCAGATTCACTCAGGATTTTCGCAAGTGGAAATCGTGCCACTGGTTGGCAGGTTTTCTCGGGGATTTCCCGTTTCCTCCACCCCTTTAATTCCGGCGCTGCTCCGTACTCACCTCGCATCGCCCTCGCTGTTAAGAGCCGCCCAAATCTCTTCACTCAATCTCGGAATTAACTCATTCACGGCCTGGAGCAACTTCAAATTGTCTTACGACACCATTCATGGCTTTATTCTCCATTCCATTTTTACGACACACTCGGATAAAAGTATCCTCGTAGATTGTTGTCAAGGCTGTTATAATACAATATCTAGAGAAGGGGGTTCCCGGGCAAATAGAAAAACTACATCCACACCTCGGCCATGGACGTAAAACTCGGATTAGATGCACGGGCTGGGCGTTATGTCGTGCTTCGTACGCGTGTTCGCAACTGCTTTCTTCGTATTCGTGACGACACACAACGGTAAACAACTCGACGTCAGTTTTGCTAACGCGCTCCTGGAACTTCCGAGGATGGAGATGGCCCTCTGTGGTCCTACGCTCAACAGATATTTTACTACGTCTTTATTTTTATTGCCTTCTGCATTATAAACCCGGCCGATACACTAAAGGTCTTGGGGAAGGGGGGGGGGGGAGTGTTTGCAGCGATACGATATCGTAAAAACCATCGCCACGGTAAACTGGCTTTTAGAATGATCAGGGTCGGTTGGAGGTGGCAAAGAAAAAGTGGGACAGCAAGAGAACAGCGATTTAATTTAATATTATAGTGGATTTTTCTTAAGGATCTAGGCATCTGTGATTTCTTGAATGGCAAAATCTGAACAAACCTACTAGTTATCTTCACCGATTATGTCTCGGAATTGTTTGCCAGAATATAAATAAATACGTTTCAAAATGGCAGTTACTTTTAAACAACACAATATAGTTACTCCTCGTTCGCTATCATTTTACTTCTGAATTACCATATTTTTGATCGGTCTCTCGTTAAAATTCGCTTCTAATGATACTGATATTTTGGGAACTATTCTTCACACATTTAATTTGAAAATGAACAATTTTCTTTTTGCGGCATCGATACAAAGGTAACTTACCAATTACAAACATTCTTTCGTAGATCACTTGAGCTCAGTGTGATCTACAATATGAGTCTCTAAATTTATCCTGTTATGACGTCCCTGAAATAGCGATGTTGGGCGCCGTGTGATGTTCCGACAGAAGTGTTTCGGCGCCATTACCTCAGTTGCAAACAGTTTCTCTCCAGTCTTTTAATCTGATTTCCTGTGCAGTGAAACATTTCGAACGTTACGTGCTGTACATATAGAAAAGCCTATCATTTGAAGATTTCCCACAAAACTAAATTTTACTCTGTTCACTGTTAACTGAGCACTTTTGAAAGCTCTTCTTAAAATCTACTAACATGCACATTTTTAAATATCCTTCCGCCGCAAGTAAAATTAACATTACCGTGGGTTCGAGGACTTAACCCTTTCATTCCCAGTGTAGAAAATAGGCTGCATGTTGCACTGGAAGGTTATGTTTGATCAGAACTGTACACTGCAGGTCTCAGTGCACAATGATCTTCCCTGGGGGTTACTGACTCGTAAAGTTATGGCTGGTTCGTATCTACGACCACTCGACGCAACGTCTGAAGCTCATTGGATGTATTTACGAAACACGTTCTTGGTCAATTTAAGTACAGCACGAACCAAAACATTTATCAATTGCAACACCGGGTGGCTTAAATTGACGTGGGAATGATAGGGTTAATTCACGCGTCGATGTAGTAAAAATGTGAAATTGTTAAAAAGTTAACTACGTTACTAATGAACTTATTTTTGCTCATATGTGCGTAAAATATATATAAACTAAATTAAAAATATTCAGCGTACACAAACTTAAACACCACACTTTTAATACGACGTTCAGACATATAACTACTTTTCCAACATTGCTGCTAACTTTACATTTTTGTATGTGCAGTTACGAGCAGGGATTTTTACTTGCAAAGGTTGATTTCAAAAGTGCTTAATAAAACGCGAACCAGCTGTAGAAAAAAAAGTACACGTTGTACCACCTTTTAACTTACTTATCTCTGTTTTTTTCTAAATAAAAGACCGTATTCGCACCGGGAATGCCTTGATTCAAAGTAACAAGATTTCCATATACCTCCCAGCACCACGCGGTCACTAATGGAAACTTTCCCCGGCCGCGGGTTTGAAGCCGGCCTCCTGCACGGTGGAGGGGTGGTTTTCCCTTGACGTTTTGCATTTCCATTCCAAGAGAGAGCTGGTGCATTCTCCCCTCTCACCCAACCACTCGACGTCTTGACGCCATCTTACTTGGCGCGTCTACCGAGTTGCCACGCGCGCGCGCACACACACACACTGCCCATTGTACACAACTATCCACATGCTGCACAGGAAACGTATATTTGACCAGTTCTGTACACCGCGAGTATGAGTGCTCACTTCTCTGCGTCGGATTTCTTTGGGATATATTTATTCATTCACTTTATTGAAATATAAAAATGCGAATAGTGTTACGACACTCCAAAACATACGACATAATTAAATAAAATAGGTGGTGAAAATTGTATATCGTTTTTCATGGTTTTACATTTGGCGACTACAGTACAACGACATTTCGTTATTGAAATATGCCACTTTATTTACTTCGAGTGTAGTACGCTCATTCTAAAAAAAATTACATTTGTATCTTTCTTTTTGTTATTGGACAAGAGGAAGTGCGCGCTCTTGTATGACAGCTCCCTTTCAGGTTTGCAAAAGTTCGTTCAGCCTCGTTATGCTATACGGGCTAGCGGGCACTACCGTTGTATGGGATTTACTCAGTGGCGTGTGGTGAACTGTTGCAAGGTAAGCTGGCGTTAGCGGTGTGCTGTACCCTGTTGCTTGCTAGTTCACACTTCCACCAGTAAGACGTAGCTCGGCAGCTGACGCCACAGGACGCGTGTAATGTGTCCCTCGCTGCTCGCTTGTGAGTGGTCGGAATGCATTCAGTTTCCCCAGTCTTCACGGTGGTTACTGGCTCCTGCCGAGTGCACCGGAGAATGTACAGCAGTGACCAAGCACCAGCTTACCTTGCAGCAGTTCACCACACGCCAATGGATTTACTATGATACGGACACTCGAAATTCGTGAAAATATTTCACGATCCGTTGTATTTCAACAGTTAAGCTCAGATCCACTTTCTTGATTGGATGATCTAAGTGTTACCCGTCTTAGGTGTATGCCCGCGAATCACAGACGTGCAGTATCGGAGTTGCCTAATTCTGGTTGGCCAGTCAAGTAAGAAAATGCCTTCTCACAAAGAAACTCCGCTAATAAGAAAAAGAAAACTGCTGGTGTGCCCGTAGTGTATTGAAATCTCAGCATGTGCGTAAATATTTTCGAGAAACTCAGGTGTCCCTAACTAAAGGTGCTCCTTTGTTTTTCTGTCTCTATCTATATCTCGTCAATGCTCCACGCCCACTCCTTCCACGCCGTAGGTAGGGAAACCGTATTTTCACGAAGAGTTCCTGTCGAGTTGTATCAAACACTTTACTTCGGATCCACTGTTCACGGCAAATTGAGCACTTTCGAAAGCCCTGCTTAAGCTCTACTTGCATGCGCATTGTGTATTCTTCCACCATATGCAAAGTGAGTGAGTGAAGAGATTTGTGCGGCTCTTAACAGCGAAGTCTTGAGAGCCGGTGAGGGTGATTGAGGTGAGTATGGAGCGGCGCCGGAATTAAAGTGCGGGGGAAACGGGAGATCCCCGAGAAAACCCGCCGACCAGTGGCATTATCCGGCACGATTTCCCCATGCGAAAATTTGGGAGTGACCCGGTCGGGGATTGAACCCGACTCGCATTGGTGTGAGGCGAGCAGGCTAACCGCTCAGCCACCGCGGCCCCATCATATGTAAAATTAACATTACCACGTGCCTGGTCACTTTATTTATGAGCGAGTCAAATAAAACTGTGGAATTATTAGAAAAGTAAATACTTAACAAATTCCAATATCGGAATGACTTCTAGTTGGCGCAGACAGGTAAGAAAACTTCTGCTCAGGAAGACACGCTGCCATTAACGGAATTAACCCTTACAGGAGTACGTAGATATGAACTCGGGACTAAGTTTATATTTAAATGTCTTTGTTCTTGAAGACAAATCTCGCACCTTTGAGAATTTACTGTTTTTCTCGACGTTATCAGAATCTAAGTAAAAAAAATTACAGCTAGTCGAAATTTAGATTTGTAACTTCAAATGAACACGATGGATTGTAAAATCTGTTACATCTGCAGCGATACGTCAATTGGTACACAGTCAACACGCGACTCCATTGGTCGACGGCCAGCCAATAATAAATGTCGCAGAGTACAGTAGGAGTGTTCGGCGTAGCCAGGGCCAGTAGGACGAAGGTAAGTGGAAATGCAGAGACAAACACGACTGATATTGCTGTAGTGGAGAAAATAGGCAGCTCACTTCAACATTGTCTTCAGTGGCAGTCAATTAGTGCGGTCCTTAAGTGTCAAAGCTACACACGTGCACGTAGGGTACTGTAATCAAGTCTTGCCTTATCATCTTTCCGCGAGAAACCGGTGACCTTAGTTACGAGCACGAGCACCGGAAAGGTAAACATTATTTTTACTTGGCAGAATCGTCAGACGCAGCCAGGCCAGTCCCCTGAGGAATACTTCCGAATAACAATTTATATTTCCGCGTTGGACAATATTATGTCGGATCTCAAGGAATGATTCAGCCTAGACGTTATTGAACTTTTTAATCTGGTTATCTTCTTGCCTCGTACGACGTAAACATAGGAAGATCTTGTAGCTGTGCGCAAAGTGGCACAGACATACAAACTGCTCTTGGATGCTCATGCCACCATTGCTTTAGCAGAGTTCAAACTTTGGATAGCTAAGTGGAAGCGTGAGGTTGAAAGTGACACAGAAATTCAAACTTCTTTGTCTTTTCCTCAGATTATTAGTTTGTGTGACACATATCTGCATCCCTGTGTTAACTTGTTTCTTAGAATTTTAGATACACTACCAGTTAGTGTAGCAATAGTGGAATGTACATTCTGAAGACTACGTCGCCTCAAGACATGGCTCAGGGCAACAATGGGGGGGAGAGAGGCTCACTGTCCTTGCTCTGCTGCATATTCATGAAGACATTGAGATCGATGTTGATGACGTTATTACTAAATTTTGCAAAAAAAAAAAAATAAAAAAAAAAAAGCCAAAAGGCGACTTGAATTTGTTCTTTAAATTTTTTTTATCAAACCAAATGTTAACATCCTTTTCCAAGTTATTTGTGTGAATAAGTTGATTTGTCGTTACTTTCTTAAACCGCGATGAGTCTCTTCCATAGTCAATCGGAAGTTGTGACGAACCCCTCCCCTCAGATCCCCGGAAACTTACTTCGTCTCTGATAACTAAAGCTAGTGATTTTTCGCGAAAAAATATGAATACACGGGAGAATTCAATACTATAAGCAACAAACAGCGGTTTGTATATTGCAATTGGTTGCCGTCTGCTTGAGAAGGCGTTTTCATATTTGACTGGGACACTCAGAACTCGGCAACATCGGCACGGCTCCTACGTGATTAGTGCGCAGACAGTTAACACGTGTCCACAAGTAATACAGCCAATCAAGATAGGTAAACGACCCTACAGTGCTTTGAAATATAACTTGTCTTGAAAATCTTTTCGCGAAATTTCACTACGTCGCTGTCGACGAGTTGAGCCCTAACCACCTACCACGCATGATTTTTATCAGAATTGTTAAATGAGAATATTCTTTTGCATGGAATCGTGCCACAAATAGAACCGAAATTAGCGCGGAGGTTGCAGAATACGGATGCTGGAAATGAGTGTAAATAAACAAGACGTAGAACGTAATTCCTCTCGACAGGAAGTTGATTTCGTAAAGAAGGCCGGCGGCTACCCACGCGCCGGCGAACAAGTGCGTTAATTATGAGCTCTGATGACGTCAGCCGGGGCTCAGACGACGGGTGGAAATGGCTACGTCGCAAACTGTGAAGACATAAGTTTTTCGTAGTTATCTGACCACTTTCGAAATCAACCAAGTCTCTGCCTTTACAGATGTTGGATACCAAAATATTAATAACTGGTTATTTGTACTGCACACTGTTCAACTTGTACGCATTGTATGTAATTACATTTTACTTGAATAAAAACATTAACATTTTACATTTTTTAAATAATTGTAAGCGAGTTACAAATTTTTTTTGCAGCGATAATAACAAATCTTACCGAGTTGTACAAAATAAAAAAACCAGAAAGTAAACTAATACCGTGGGCTACGGTGCGACACACACGTAATCATCAAATAACAAGCCATATACAAATGAAAAAAAGTTAAATTTATAGAAATGTTTAAATATTTTAAACACATTTTTTAATGTACGTACTGTTATATGGTTGTACATATGTGGCAGGCGGTAGCCCACGGTCTTAGTTTGCATTGATTTGTTATTTTATACAACTTGAATGGTATTTGTTAGTATGGTTGCAGCAAAACAGAAAAATGTACTTCACATCAAATTACTCAAAATATATAAAGTGCAAATATTTTTTCGAGGAAAATTGCATCACATACAATGCGTACAAGTTGAAGAATGTTTGGTACAAATATAAAATTATTGATTTTTTTTGGTATCCAACACCCAAAACTGCATATATTTTAACGTAAGCACTCAGTGAAATACTCACTGTAAAGTTGACCGCGAATGAGGGTTTGTGTCCCATGTATTAATGATCCTTTTAATTCTGTAATGTTTACATTTGAGAACACACAATTTAATCTATTTAATTTCTGTTTATTTCAGGTGCGTAATACGAACGTTAATAACAACTTGATCGACGCATGAAAAAAGTGATAGGGTCCATGGCAATGTTAATTTTTCGCATAGTGGAAGGATACGGAATGGACTGGCAAGTAGATCCTAAGCAGGGCTTGNTTAATAACAACTTGATCGACGCATGAAAAAAGTGATACGGTCCATGGCAATGTTAATTTTTCGCATAGTGGAAGGATACGGAATGGACTGGCAAGTAGATCCTAAGCAGGGCTTGCACACTTGAACAGCCTACTTGTGCTGCGTCTATTGCTAAGTGGCTTCTGCTGTCGGGACTGTTGGCAAGAGAAGGGACATCATCAGACAACCGGCAATGTCGTGGATTGATTCGGCAACAAGCTCGACTCCACAATGCTTTGTGTACTTGAGCCTCAGTTAGTTGTTCATTGGCTGTTGCTCAAGTTTAATCACTGACCAGGTAACACGGGATTCGGTCCTTGTTTTCCCTACAGGTTCGTTATTGGTCGAAAGTCGTCCGAGGCGTGTCTAAAAACTTGTGGTACTATAGAAGCGAAACTCCATGGTACATGCGGAAAAAGTTTAACTCGTCCACAAATGAATTCGCTAAATTTCCGGGTCTCTAGAAATAACGCGTGCCTGTAGCATGTTGTCCGAAGGTGAAGCGTAGTGGAATACCGAGAGTGCGAGAAACACAGATGGAGGTGTAATGAAGTGGAGACGGAGCAGCGACGAAATGCAAGAGCAACGGGGGACGGGAGTATCTCGAGAAAACCACGATAAAAACCATTGCCTTGAAAGTGTAAGGTGGTAGTAACTCCAGGCTAGCGCACAAGGATGNCTCGAGAAAACCACGATAAAAACCATTGCCTTGAAAGTGTAAGGTGGTAGTAACTCCAGGCTAGCGCACAAGGATGATCAAGGTATAAATACCTGCGTGAAGTGCTACGGGATTCATATACTGCGAAGAGGTGGTAAAGTACAGTGGACGTGTCGTTCGATGCGTGGAAAATATGACGCAACGCAGATGATCATGATCGGCAAAAAAAAAGAGTGATTGTATCTGGGCGTGCGAGCGGCCATGGTATGAATGCCGAATGCAGGCACATACAAGCGTACGGTCATGCACGTCTACCAACAGCGGCTTCTGTTCATTATCTTACCAAGGAACGTGAGGAGCCGGGGTGGCTGTGCGGTTAGAGAGCTTGCCTCCCACAATGGCCAACCGGATTAGATTCCCGGCTGGATCGCTCCCGGATTTTCGCACGTGGGAATCGTGCCGGACGATGCCGCTGGTCGGCCGGGTTTTATAGGGGATCTCCACCCCCCACNGCTGTGCGGTTAGAGAGCTTGCCTCCCACAATGGCCAACCGGATTAGATTCCCGGCTGGATCGCTCCCGGATTTTCGCACGTGGGAATCGTGCCGGACGATGCCGCTGGTCGGCCGGGTTTTATAGGGGATCTCCACCCCCCACCCTACGCTTTCATTCCGGCGCTGCTCCATACTCACCTCAATCACCCTCATCGGCTCTCAAGACCACGCTGTTAAGAGCCGTCCAAATCCCTTCGCTCACTCACTCACCAAGGAACGTGCCGATCTCTCGTGTCGCAGTCTTTTGGTGCGGCGCTGGTCTGCGGTGCGGGAGGTTCTGGTTTCGAATCCCAGGTAAGGCATGCGTGTTGTTAGTTCATGTTAGGTTGTAAGTTAGTTTATATCTGTCCCCTGACGAACCTTCAGGCGTAACACCGGGGGACGTTAATAAGCCCTTTCCAATCCAACAGACTATAATACAGTACAGAGGAACATTACATTCATATTCCTGTGTTACAAGATGATAGTTCTCGCGTTAACAGGCGTGCAAATGTGACTGATTATCCTGACGAACAATCAGGAGAATTCAAAATATGGAATGGGGTGCAAAATCCGCAGATTGAAATCACCTTGGAAATTGTTGGCGCCACCTGGTAACACCGAGTGAAACTCCGCGCTAAACAGCCGCGACATTTGACCGAACTGCGCAATCCTTCGATGCAAGTGTGACTCAATACTAATGTCACATACACCCGGACACTTTCCCAGTGAATGACAATTGGAATCGCAGCTGTTATTTCTGCTCGTAGAGGTATTGCACTCTAAAAGGTACTTTCCAAACAAAGATGACTGATTTTTAATTCTGTGAACTTATTTGAAGGTACAGCGTAAGTGTAACACAAGCACCTTTACTGTTAGGTTATAGGGACGAAGAAGACTTTGTGTAGCCTTATAATTTTTAATTTTTCAAAACCCCCGAGAGTTTTCTTGTTTATTAAATATTGAAATGCGTTACTATTTTTTCACGAACAGCATTTTCGCACATTAACTTAAAATTTCTGCAAAAACATAAGTTAATTAATGTAATTTATAAACAGTGCAGGCTGGCTGGAAACGACAGGTGTATCCTGCATATAGAGTTGAGTTGAGTGAAGAGATTTGAGGGGCTCTTAACAACGAGGTCTTGAAAGCCGACGAGGGGGAAATGCGGTGAGACTGGAGCAGCGCCGGAATGATGGGGCGGGTGAAACGGGGAGATCCTTGAGTAGACCCGCCGTCCGGCGGCATCGTCCGGCACGATTCCCACTTGCGAGAATCGGAGTGGCCCGGCAGGAGATTGAACCCGGTTCGTCTTGGTGGGAGGCGAGCAGGCTAACCGCCCAGACAACACGGCCCCCCTCCTGGAGTCAGCAAACACCACCTTCACTCTTTCACTTCCGTATCTACGTTGCAGCGATCGATCGCTTGAAGCATTTTCCGTCGAGCGAACCGCTATATCGCCTGTCTCCTTGGCGGAAAGGCAATTTACAACGTCGGCGAGCCACGGGCCGTCGGGTTTCGGAATCTGGCCCTGACGGACGCCTTGTCGTCTCGACGTCGTAATTATCAGCGCAGTGTCGAATCAATTAACTCCCGCCCTTTTACACCCATTTCGCCCTTCAGGGCTAACAATTTACTGAAATAATGAGCTACACGCCCCCGAAACTACGTCATACGGATCTATCAATTTCAGCCAAAGTTCTTTTAAATGACTTGAAACATTTGAATGTTAAAAATATGAAAAAAAAAAAAAAAAAAAAAA
>NQII01000232.1:747948-758111 GCA_002778355.1 Clitarchus hookeri
TATATATATATATATATATATATATAAAATCATGCCTTCGAGGTTAGTTGTTATAGTAAAGGTCAAAGGAGAAACTAATCTTCGCGCAGCTCTGTGGGTGAGAAGGGGAGGGAAGGGGTCGCCTGACCGCATGCCGCTGGAGGGAGGGAAATCACGTGACACTGCTGGCTGCTGCAGAGTGCACCGAGAGTGTACAGCAGTGAGCAAGCACCAGCTTACCTTGCAACAGTTCACCACACGCCACTGCTAGAAACTTATTATTTTCACTACAGTATACAAGAACAAGGGCAGTCTTCGATGTCCCTCGTGCACGCCTACAGTTTTAATTTGTGAGAATGGGGCCGCGGTGGTGCACCGGCTAGAGCGCTCGCCTTCCACCACGGAGAACCGGGTTCAATTCCCGGCGGGGTCGCTCTCTGGATTTTGCACGTGGGAATCGTGCCAGACGAGGCCGTTGATCGGTGAGTTTTCTCGGGGATTTCCCGTTTCCCCCCCCCGTCCTTACATTCCGGCACTGCTCCATACCCACCTTGCTTCACACTTTATGTTATGAGTCACTCAACCGTATCCAATTCTACTTCTTTGTGAGAAGATTTTGTCCTACTTAAATGGGCCAATCAGGTTATGTTGATAATGTATTTCCGTTATTCGCGGGAAGAAACCTAACACCCTTAACCATTAAAAATCATCCAGTGACGAAAATGTCAATACCAAAAATTTTTGTAACTCAATTATTCATTGAATTTTTTCACGATAATCAGATGACCCTAGTAATACATTGTTAACGGTAAAATTATTTTGAAAGTCCTGCTTAAGATCTACTTGTTTGCACATTGTGTATCCTTCTACCGTGTGTAAAATTATCATTGCCATTGACCGTATCACTTCATTCATGCGCCAATAAAGTGTAACTGCGAAATCGTTACTAGTATAAATATGTTAACAATACGCAATTACTTACTTTAATCTGCTTAAAACTGTTCCATAATATTTAAAACTAATTCTTGGGCGCACATGTAAAAGTAACAATTTGAATGCGGCTTTAAAATATGGGACTACTTTTCGTATTTCGCTGCCAACTTAACTGTTGAACGTGCCAGTCAGTGGGCCCGTTAAAATACATGTTAAAGGCAGTGATGTTTTTCATAGGTTCACTTCTTAAGTGCTCAGTTTACCGTGAACAGTGTTTATAAATGTTTGGATTATCGCGGGGCAACTAATGAATACTCGAAATATTGCCTGCACCTTACAGCTCAAGGCTTGATAAATCTAAGATGTACCCCTCATCCCCGTTGTCTCGACGAGGGTCGAGCGAATTCAGTGACATCAACGACGACGTCTGATCTGAAACGTCTTGTTTGCGCAGCTGCCGAGACACTCGTTTGTTCGGCGGCTGTACTTTCAGTTGCCTGCGAATTGTTTGTCCAGACCACGGCCTGCCCGACTGCAGAGACGCCGAGAGCTGAATGATTTGCGGTGAAAGCGGCATCGCCTACGTTTCGTTTGTTCACGGTGTAACGAGCATTTCTCAAAACAACCTAAAAACAAAGTTCTTTTACTTAACTGCATATAAATGTCAACACTTCTGTAGCGAAATCATTGCTTCCAACAAACTAGACGTGAACCGTGTATATGCGCCACGAGGGAGACGAACATTTTATTGGCTGTTCAAGTTTTCTCCGCCGTGTTTTTACTTCACTTATCCACGCAGGACTAACCAGCTGTGACAACAAATATCGGTTGTTGCTTCGCTGTATTAGAGCGTGTGGACATTCTAAAGTGCACCAATAACATCAGCGCTTCTAGTGAATAGTGTAGATGTATTAGGTCATACAAGTATTTTATGGCGCAGTAGTTTTTTTTTCGGCCAAAATATGTATTTAGAGGGCATATTTTTTATCCTGTGCTTTTTTATTACTGGCCTAAGTAATACCATTAAAAAGATTGGCGCACGAGTTTTTATAAGAGAAAAACATCAACTCCTGTGTAAAGCCGGGTGCATCGTCTTGCATTAGTGGCACCTGTTTTTCGCGAAGGGGGCAGCGGTGGCGTAACGGCCAGGGCGCTCGCCTCCCACCACAGCGATCCGGGCTCGATCCCCGGCGGGTTCACTCCCGGATCTTCACATGTGGGAATCGTGCTGGACGATGCCGCTTGTCGGCGGGCTTTCTCGGGGCACTCCCGCCTCCCCCTCTTCAGCATTTCAGCACCGCTCCATTCCAGGGTCTCATCTCTGTCATGCCCGGGGATGACGGTCACCTACGGGTACCAGCTGGAAAGACCGTCACTCGGAGGGTGTTGCCTTGCCCTGGGTGCACTCCCCACACGCCATTATTATTTTTCGCGAAAAGATTTCAGGACGAGCAGTGTTCCAAAACACCTTATTTATCTCAGAACTACTTTCGTGATTGTATAATTTGAATTGTTACGTGTGTTATCTGTCTACCCGCGAATCACGAACGGTCAGTATCGGAGAGACCTGATTCTTATTGGCTCTCACGAAGCAGACTTCCCACACAAACACAAGAAGCCGATAGCCAAAGGAAGGCTGCAATTGCGTACATAGAGTATTGAAGTCTAGCCTCCGCGTGAAAACCAGGTGACCCGACCCTTGTCATGTTGCATGGGGAAACATCTGTCTGCAACGACGTAGAAATATTATGATATACTCCGAAACAACCAAGGAGCAATGCAACACAATTCTGACTACTAGGGATCTAGATTAACAGACTGGTTCAGTGTAAGAGCGCAAATGACTAAACATGTATTTTTTTANATTCTGACTACTAGGGATCTAGATTAACAGACTGGTTCAGTGTAAGAGCGCAAATGACTAAACATGTATTTTTTTAAAATTTATTTATGTTTATCCCCAGCAACCGCTTACATGTTAAAAAAAAAATGAATGGGATATGAAGGGAACCACTGCAATGTGCAAATTCGTTTCAAGCGTATGTTTTTCTGTGCCAGGTTTAGTTGCACCCCAAATATTAAGTTTGGGGCAATCAAATATTGGTTTCAGCAACACAATATTTAATTTCCCCTATACAAACAACTGANCCAAATATTAAGTTTGGGGCAATCAAATATTGGTTTCAGCAACACAATATTTAATTTCCCCTATACAAACAACTGATTTGGCTGGGCCAAAGAAACTTTGTTTTATTCAACACACGATTTTCCTTGGTTGTTACCACGGCACGAAGCAACAAAAATGCGCTAGTTCCAATGAGTAGAACACTCGCAGGCCTAAATCACCAAATAAACACCTGAGAAGAACGAGAGAGGCAACACCAACCTAGGCGGGGTCGCATAGTGGTTAGACTGCTCGCCTTCCACCTAGGCGAACCGCGTTCGATTCCCGGCGGAATCGCTCACGGATTTTCGCATGTGGGGATCGTGCGGGCGATGCCGCTGGTCGGCGGGTATTCTCGGAGATCTCCCGTTTCCCCGCCCTTGCATTCCGGCGCTGCTCCATACTCACCTCGTTTCACCCTCATCGGTTCTCAAGACCTCGATGTTAAGAGCCTCCCAAATCTCTTCACTCATTTAGCGGATTGTGTGTAGGGGTAGGAATAAGTGTGCCGTTCAACACTGCAAATGCCATTCGTGCATACGTTACATATACGATCCGTAGCATAATTAGTAGAGATTATGGAAACTCCCGAATTTGTTTTAGCCAAAATATCTTCTATGACAATGACTAGTTTATTCTTTCATGATTGGATGAACAAGGTTTTGACTCGGCTAAGTTGTTTGCAGACCAATCACAAACGTTGTGCCTTATAGTATCAGAATCCTCATTGGCCCAGTGAAATGGGCCAATGGCATGACATCCAATACGGAAAGAAGACTGTCTGACATGTGTACAGTACGTTGAATCCTAGCAGACAGTCAACTTTTCCCGCGATAAACCATCATCTCTACTAATAAGGAACCTCACGCCTTGATACGGCTACGCGTACAGTCTATTCACAATATCTTCACACTTTTGAATCAAACCTTTGAAACATCATCGTATGTATAACGTGTTTGGTTGCTTCCTAACTATGCCACGTATCACAAGCGTCTTATACGTATGTTAACAAAACATACTTTTTTTTATTAAATTGACCTTCTACTTATATTTTATCTATACGTTATAATATTTTATTTATAATTAATATGAAAAAAGCAGGAAGAATATATGTGGTGTGTTGGTAATACCTAGTAAGAAATAGTTCATATACAAAACATTATTACACTGAGTGCGCACGAATGCGGTGCGCAGTACTTTGGTGTAATTTCCTAGACTGTGTTAAGCTTTGTTTGCATGAGGCGGAGGGATATCCTGGAAGTAGAACTTTAGCAGGGTTTCATAAAAGTTGGAAGTAACCGTGAAGTGAAGTATAATAGTGGAGGGAAACGCTGGCTGGTATGGGCCGGGCGGCAGGAGCTGAGGCGAACGACATGTGGAAGGGAGGCACAGTACTAGGGTTGCAAACTTTTTCAGATTTTCCATAAGTGACAATTTCGGCAACTCGTCACACGAGATATTATTTCAGTGAAATGATCAAGAAAAATTATTAAAACAACAGTTCATGTACTATCTTTATTGTATAGGACTTATTAACGTCCCTCGGTGTTATGCCTGAAGGCTTATCAGGGGACGGCTTGAAAACTTAACTTTGACCTAACTTAAACTAACACCCATGTCTTGCCTGGGATTCGAACTCAGAGCCTCCCGCACCGCAGACCGGAAGCGCACCAACCGACTGCGCCACGGGAGGCCGGCTTAAATGCTATCCGTAACGTGCAAACATCAGTAGTATACAGCAATCAACATCATCTTAGAAAATACACAACAGCATGCTGCATCAAGGAAATTCATATTTATCCAGTTATATAGATTCAAATAGTATTTTGTTTCGTCATTTTGTATTCTTACAAAATATCCTGCCATTATGTTAGAGTAACAGCGGAAACCTGCCTGTACTCGCGGTAGTAGTAAGTTACTGTGTTTTGTTATTTGGGCGGACTTGTCATCAAGGTAGCGAACGCCGACGAGGGTGAAGCGAGGTGAGTATGGAGCAGCGCCGGAATGGAAAGGCGAGGAAAACGGGAGATCCCCGAGAAAAAAAACCCCACCGGCCAGCGGCATCCTCCGGCACGATTCGTACGAGCGAAAATCCCGGGAATCGATCCCGGTTAGCCTAGGCGGGAGGGTGAGTAATCTAACCACTACATCACCGCGGCCCCTCCGAATAATTCAGATACGGGATGCATGACTTCCCGTCCTGTGTCCACGTGGGGTGATCCTTTGAACCCGAGGATGCGGGAAATCACGCGCGATACGGGCGAGAGTTGGCAACCCCGCACAGCACTCACCCTGCGACGGAACTCGGGNCGGGCGAGAGTTGGCAACCCCGCACAGTACTCACCCTGCGACGGAACTCGGGGGGGATGCCGCCCGGCAGGCGAGCCACCATCTTCATGGCGTCGTGCCATTGGTTGAAGCCGCTGTCGCCGGGGTACGGCACCAAGCTGAACCTCATCTTCGTGTCCTCGCCTGCAACAACACACACACACACGGCCTTCATCTCTCGTGTATTCTGACACCCGTACGTAGGCTGTTCACGGTAAACTGAGCATTTTGAAAGCCCTGCTTTACATCTACTTGTATGCACACAGTACATTATTTTCGGACCAGTATGACGGACTCAAAATTCAAAGTTCCCGGTGGCGCCCTGCGAAACAAAAGAGCCGATCTAGCTTTTGTTTGTGGGAGTTAAAGTACAGTAGAAAGAAGCGCTTCTGGTATGACCTTTTAATAGGTATCGGCCACCAGGAGGGGAGGTTTGGAGAGGAAAGCGCCGGTTCTACCGGGAACTTTGTATGCACACAGTGTATCCTTCCTTCCACCAACAGTAAAAGTAATATTGCCATGCGCCTCATCACTTCATTCATGCGTCGGTCAAGTGAAACTGTAAAATTATGATAAAAGTAAACATTAAAAAAAATTGCTGACTCTTAAACTTACATTTATAAAAAAAAACAGCAAAAAATAATTTCAGTATTCAGAAATGTTTATTTAACACTTTTAATTCAATGTCAAGATGTGGAACTACTTTTTCTCCGTCGTTACCAACTTTACTGCGCGCCTGCAATTCAGTGCGTCTGTTAAAATATATGCAGACAGAAGCAGTGACATTTTTTCAAAGGTTGATTTCAAAAGTGCTGAATTAACTGTGAACAGACTGTATTAACTAGGAACACCCTTAGTCTGCATGCACCTTTGTGCACGACATTGGTTGCTGCTGCTGCTTCAACACTGATATACACCACACACCCACACACTACACACCCACACACTACCAACAGTGATTATTTAGTGCTGATAACTAGTGACATGCGATTTTCGCGCAGAGTTCCTGTTTTGTTGCAACCCAAAACACTTAAGCTGATAACAACTCGCACTATTGGGTGATGGTATTAAATGGCTTAATATTCTCTTAAAGTTTCTCAAAGTCAGTAGGATTAGCTAGGTTATTTTAGTTATGGAGGCCTTAATTAATCATGATATTTAATAATGTGTTTCCTAATCTATTTACAAACACTACAAAGAAAAAACTATTCACTTATTTTCTCACAACCAATTGCTATCACTTGCTATTTACAACTAATATATACATAATCGTCCATCATCTCACAGAAATTTATGCAATCGATAACTGATATAAGTCATAATAAACAGTGTATCGACACATACTGAATTATTTTATACAGTATATGTCCATACTTGACAGTTCCTATATTTACAATAAAGCCCGTATCATTCGTTCATACAGCACCAGCTTAATTCAGACCGGATTCCACCAGTCCAGATTGTTCTAGAGCACTCCGAGGGCCTCACGCACAGCAACCCTCTACTCGTCTGGTACCACGCTCTCTTGTCCTTTACACTACACACACCCTCCGCCGTCGTCCATCCTCCGCGCTGATATCCCTCGCCACACCCCACTTCTCCAGATTACCGCACTTCAGCCAGATTGCTACCACAAAGACTGCCCATTTTTTTTTATATTTATAGTATCGTCGGCCCTAGCCCAGAAACTTCTTTACATGTCAGGTTACGCCGAGGAAGGAAGTTACCAGAAGGTTCATTCAACGTCCCGCCGCCACCGACCTCTTCAAAAGGGGAATGGGTGGATAGTGACGCTAGTCCAGGTAGCTGTCAACCATCTCGCCCGCCAGGCGACGTCACGGTGGGCAGGTAGTGGTGACCCCCCTCCCCCACCGCGGCGGGACGGTCACGTGTGATCCGTGCCCAGCACAGGGGTCTGCGCGTAGCTATACGTGTTCTTCCACGCGCCTATAGCGATGTTTCTTCGATATCATCGCTCCGCGACTGTCGCTTCTGACTGGCACCAATGGTGCAGCTTGGTGTTGTTTTCTTTCGTGTGTCGATCGGCGGAGACGGTATCGTCTGTCGCAGGGCCAGCGATCATTAGGGACTCCCCCAATCTCGCGAAAAGATATCACGACTAGCTGTATTTCAAAACACTTTAGCACAGCTCTGTTTCCGTTATTGGATGATTTTCGATCGTTCCCCGTCTCACGTATATGTCCACTAATCACGCACGTTCCGTATCCGAGTAGTCTTACTCTGATTGGCCAATCACTTCTCACTGACACACGTAGCCAATAAACAAAGGAACTCTTCGAGCGTGCTCGTAGATTATTGAAATATAGCACGTGCAGGAATCTTATCGCGAAAATATTGTGTCTCTGGCGATCACCTCTGTTCCTGGACCGGAAAAAGACGCTAGTCGCCAGAGGCTATTCACAACCATAGTTACTTCTTTCGTGTCGTGCGTTAACAAGGTGCTGAAATTACTAAAATATTGTATTTTTCTCCAGGAGATGAAAATCTCTTGGAAGAGGTAGGAACGTATCCCCTCCCTGTTTGAATCGACATGCAAAGACTACAGGGGCCAGAAACTGAAGGACGTAATTTGGAATCATATTGCACGAGGTGTTTGAGGTTCAAATGAGTTATTTACAATTACTGCAAAGAAAATTATTGCTACAAGTAAACGTAAAGTATTCAGCAATTTTTGCTTGAAAAAAAAAAAAAAAAAAGATTGCCATATATATTTATGTGGGGTAATATTTTTGTGGCACCGATAAGGTGAAAAGAAATATGCACATATATTGAATAATACAGTGAACATGTATGCAGACAGTATACTGAATACTGGGCACAAGAAACTACCTTTCAGAGAAGAGCAAAAATGTACAGCAACAAACCGCAAAAGTTTTCCAGGGTTACACACATGGACACACTGCCGAGACACAAACACTTAGGGAGTCGACGACATCATAGCGTCCGCCGCTGGCGTCCGACTCCTAAAGATCACGGCTTAGAATTGACGCTCGGAGGGAAATGTACCTTCCAGCCGTCTGCTTACGAATCGCAGACGTTGGTGCTGCAGAAGCCTAACCATTACTGGCCCAGTCAAGTAAGAAAACAATCTTTTCACAAATGCACGCACACGATAACAACACGAAAGCTACAAGAGTGCTTCTAGGGTGTTGATTTATACCTTGTGCTTAAGCATCTTCGCGAAAATGAGGCGTGCCTAACAATGACCACTGCTAGAGTATATTTAGGACTGTGAAGTCTAACATGGCTTCATATTATAACTATAAATGACAGGACTTTTTACTTTGCACTGGCAATTATGAAGTGGAATTAACCCCAAGATCTGTAAGTTCGGTTGTCTTCTGCATTCGGTTGTCAATGTGTGTAGTACGCCGCAAAGTAATGTCGAGGCGATGATGAAAGTCCAACCACACAGTGATCAACCTCCTGTGACGTTGTCAGGCGTTTACGGTGCCCGCTCACCTATGGCGCGCGATCTGAGTTGCAGTGTGTGTGTAACAAGCGGTTATTTTTAAACAAACTATTTCACGTGTGCACAATCTGTTTGCACACTATAAACAAAACACTACAGACTACAGCGAAACACAACTTTCAACATATCACGCTAACTGCAAACACTTCTTTGAAGATTTTCAACATGGCCAAAAACGACATTTTCAGACCGTCACAGGTTGAAATATTCTGAACAAATCCCTGCGAAACTAGTATACGGCCCGGAATTGAACGTTGCTACAAACATTCTATCCATAGACACACGCAGCACTACGAGAACACTGCACGCCAGTTCATAGCCTTGCGCGTAGCGGCGACGGCGCACTTGATGCGCGTGGAAGTGTCGACCTTATCGCTCTACCGCTGCAACCGGTGCTGTAAATACGGCCTAAGAGATGCTCTGCAAAGTTTCCGACATCTGTGTACACACGCGTAGTAAGGAAGAACAAATAGTAATGGTTTTCTCAACTCATCCATGGTAGCGTTCCTGCTTTTTTTTTTTTCCAGGAAAGTGTCAAAAGTGTAGTATGCACAGAAGAGAGCCAAAAAAACTGGTATAGGCGTGCGTATGCAAATAACAGAGGTACGGAACCAATCAGAGTAACGCGATGCGGTCGGCAATTAGATAGGTTACTTCTGCTACAATGGCAGGTTATCAAGATTTAAGTGAGTTACTTGCGCCACAATATCAGCCGCGTGCTCTCTACCCTGATAGCATCTCCGAGGTAGCGATAACATGAGACACCCCGCACGTCGAGAGTTACTACCGAGTGGCTCCAGGAACACTCTTCTGACTTTAAACACTTGGTAACCGGTGGATTTAGACCAGACATGAACATTATTGAGCATATCTGGAATGCCTTGCAACGTGCTGTTCAGAAAAGATCTCCACCGCCTCGCACTCCTATGGATTTGTGGACTTCCCTGCAGGATTCATGGTGTGAATTGCCTCCTGCATACCTTCAGACATTAGTCGAGTCCATGCCACGTCGTCTTGCGGCACTTCTGCGTGCTCGGGGAGGGGGGGGGAGGTACACGATACTACACGATATTAGGCAGGTGTACCAGGTTTTTTTGACTCCTCAGTGTATAATAGCGACCCATAACATTTCTATATTTGCACTTTGCAGGAAGATAGATGGTAAATTCTCCTTTATATGTATAAGTCAACATCTTCCGATACTGTTATATATATATATACATATATATATATATATATATATATATATATATATATATATATATA
>NQII01000232.1:764338-857849 GCA_002778355.1 Clitarchus hookeri
CACCCACCCACCCTCTTCGGATCACTCATTTATTACCATTTTCTGCAGTATACATCCTGCACTAACCAGTAGTTGGGTTTAATAATTGCATGTGCTTGGAGATAAATTGCTTATTCGACTTGATTATCATATGTGGGGAAGGCGTGGTTTCCGCACACAAACATGGCGGAAATACCAAAATTTAACTTAATAATACAACAACCAGTTCAGAGCCTTGCACTTAGTGGCGATGGTGCACTTGATGCGCGTGGCGGAGTCGCCCTTATCGCTGTCGCGCTTCTCGACCTCAAACACTGATTATTACCGCTCCATGTAGGCGAGACCCTTAACTCGGCTCCACTTTTATGATTGGATGATTTTAACAACATATGTTCAACATAGAAGTAACCTTAGTATGACTGCTTCAGTCCAGTAAAACCGGTTTCACAAGACAGTCGGCTAATAAACTAAGGAAAACTACCGGTGTGCATTTAGGTTATAGAAATATATATAGCCTGAGCTGAACATTTTTTTTTTGCGAAAATATGTGTGCGTATCTTGCAGTAGTGGTGAGAAAGGAGTTTGGTGTTGAAACTGTACTACCCGACTGCCATGCGCATTACACCTGCAAGTATTTATTATATGCACTATGTAGGGTCACGCGATTTTCGCGAAAAGAATTCCACGCAGGCTGGATTTCAATGTCCTACTGCAGTTTCCCTTCCGTAACTGTCCACGTGCTTTCATCGAAGACGTTGTGGTGTTTGACTGGGCCAATGAGAATTAAGTAACTCCGGTACCGAACATCCGTGATTCGCGGCCAGGTATCTAAGATGCGCAGCAGTCGAAGCCAACGTCACACGTGTTGCACTTAACAAGTAGGTCGAGCCACGGAAAACTTTAACCCCTCGGTCCAGAATTCATTTGCAAGCTCAAGGGTTGCAATCGTCTAATTTTTTTTTCGTGCGCGCTGCGTTTATGTGGAGCGTCCTTATCGCAACCAGTGAACAATACGCCGCGGTGTTCTTTGACGTCAGAATTAACCACTCAATAATGTAGGCTGCAGAAACGTCAGGGAAATGATATTTCTCGGGAGGAAGAGGTTCAAAACACCGGCCGAACTGATTTCTTGTTGTGTAGAGCAACAGCGGTGAATATCTCTCATGTTCGACATGTCCTGGATCGTGGATACGGGGAGACTGAAGGGGTCGAGTACTCGAGCCCGCGATGACTCAGTAACGGCGGACAGGTCTGGCGAACTGCAACGACGCGCCGGTGACCAGCCCAGGCGAACAACCCAGCGGACCTCCCCTTCCGGCGGCGCGGCACTTGGGACAGTTACGCCATCAGGAACTGTATAATACTTGGCAACACTCTGTGCGGATTCTGTCTGTCAGTCTAGTCTGTCTGTCTGTGGACCCACACCGAGAAGAAGCCCTCAACATTCAGCTTGGCGTGCCGCTCGTCGCTTACAACGATCAGCCTACAGCGACGATGCCATTCAGGTTAGTCATAGATTGTAATTGATTAGGACCTCCCTCGCCAATACCTTATATTTATTGTAAACCATAATAATCAATTAAACTCTGTTCGATCTTCATACAAACTTCGGTTTAGTTAACGCAACCCTTCCCTCGTGTAAGTATAAAAGCATAAACCTTTCCAATACCAAAATATAAAATATTAAAATCATAACAAGCCGCACACGCCAGCAAAATGGCGCCACTGGCCGGCAACATGTCGGAACGCCGTTCGCCAATCAGCGCCTGGCAACTTAGTTGCCGGCCGGCAGCTCAGCCAATAGGGAATCTTCCGCAGCATGCAGTAGCCAATCAAACACGAGTGGGTCGTCCAAGAACCTCTCGCAGCCAATCAGCAAATTGAAGCGCCCACATAAAAGGAGTCGCTTACCTTTTCCACTTCTGTGTCCATATCTGTTCTGTAGCCATGG
Organism: Clitarchus hookeri; assembly: GCA_002778355.1. Taxonomy (NCBI): domain Eukaryota; kingdom Metazoa; phylum Arthropoda; class Insecta; order Phasmatodea; family Phasmatidae; genus Clitarchus; species Clitarchus hookeri. Next base: position 766,269 of record NQII01000232.1, read on the forward strand.
ACTCTACTGGTTGCTGTGATAGGAAGTTCACGGCAAACTGAGCACCTTTGAAATCAACATATGTAAACAATCATTGCCCCTAACAACAGGTAAATGTATTTAGAAAACGCGTCCAGTGTCATGTTGCTAGTTAAGTCGGCAGCTAAATACGAAAAGTAAGTCTCATCTCTTAACGTCGTATTAAAGTGTAAATTTTACATTTGTGGTTATTGCATTTATTTGAAATATTTATTCTGTTTTAAGCAGGTTAGGGTAAGAATCAGCATATTGGTTACATTTCCACGTTCTTAACAATTTCACAGATCTCACAGTTACACTTGATGGGTGCATGAGCAAAGTGGGATGGTCAGTGACAATGCTAGTTTTACATATGATGGAATGATACAAAACGGGCATAGAAGTGGAACTAGATCTTAGGCACGACTTTCAAAACTGTTCAGTGAACCGTTAACATATAACCGCAGTAAAACCGAAATCAGGAGCCAAGCCGGGAATTGAACCCGGGTTCCCCGGAATGAGAGTCCAATGTGCTACCACTGCGGCACCTGTCCGTACGAAATAGAACGGACCAGAAAACTTGTCACACGAGATACGTTTGTGTCTCCTTCATTTCCTCCTAGCCCCGCCAGGAAATAGCAGAGGAAATTCGCGTCTGCGATTCGCAAACAGTAATTAGTTGCTAGAAAATTGTGATTCAATGGAGAGTGTTCTCTCTTCGCCCGCCTGGCGACGGGCTCGGGGGAAGATGGCGCGAAGACGACGGGAGCGGCGTGATCTAGTCCCACAACGAAGCTACTGCTGTGGTGCTGTGTGAAGAAGATAGGGAAAGGGATGCGGGGCCGCCATATACTAGCGCTTCAACTGCGTTGCAGTTTGTTTGAAATTCTCGTTTTTTAACAAAATTATTAAACGTGCCCACGAAAAAAATTATACCCCAGACGATGACAGAGTGGTTCTTTAAAGATACCACGCATGCTGTAAATACTATTGTGGAGCCCTACAATATAGTTAAAAATGGACACCAGCCAAATTACGATAGTAGACTGTATTGAACTTTGGCACAGAATTTTACGGGTCGCTATTATACACTGAGGAGCCAAAAAAACTGGTATACCTGCCTAATATCGTGTAGGGCCCCGCAGAAGTGCCGCAATACGACGTGGCATGGACTCGACTAATGTCTGAAGGTATGCAGGAAGCAATTCACACCATGAACACTGCACGCCAGTTCAGAGCCGTGGGCGTAGTGGCGATGGTGCACTTGTAACGCGTGCCAGTGTGACCCTTATAGCTCCCGCGCTTCCCGGCCGAGAAAGGAGAAAAACTATGCGGGCGGGCGGGAAGCCCTCTCCTACCTAGCGCTGTTTTCCGCGCTCGAGGCCGAGAAGCGCGAGGGCGATAAGGGCGACACTGCCACGTGCATCGCGTGCGTCATCGCCGCTAAGCGCAAGGCTGTCAACCGGCACGCAGTGTTATCGTCGCACTGCGCGTGCCTGTTGGGCTTCCAGCGGTAATCCCATTATTTTATTGGTGGGAAGTCAGTGGGAAGGTTCAATGCACGGCTCTGGAGTAGTTTCGTATGTGTATGCAGCGTATATTTAAATATACAGCTTTGGAAAAAGCAGTTTTTATAGCCATTCTGGAGTATTCTGAAATGGCGTTTCTAATGTGCGTGGCGTCTTGAAGGCACTCAACAGCCCTCGTCTGATGCGTGCGTTACTTTCGTAGAGCAGCACATTGTACGCGCCCTTACAATCACCCGGCACCGCTGTCCAAGCACCAGGTGGGCGGGAGCCTCCAACCCTCAGCTGGATGACGGGGAGCCCGTGTGCAGACCAGCGTGGCCGTTCATTGCTACGTTTGCTCGTTCTGAGTGTGTGCTGTTAAGTATTTCCGTAAATCAACCACAATTATCAGCACTTTCACAACGATGCCCGTATACCATACGAGCAAAGATTTAATAGTATGTCCTCGCTTTTAAAACCTCACAAACCCCCACCTACTCGAATTTCATTCTTTACTTTGATACGCAAGGCGCCAGATTGGAATATGCACCTTTCGAAAGGTACCTTCTGGCCTTACAAAACCGCACTACTATAATATTCGTTGCCGAGCGTGATTAACTTATAAACACTAGTCCCTCCAACACAACGGGGAAATAACAGATGGCTGTGATGCGGAAGACAATGATGACTGTGAAGAAGAAGGTAATTATGATGATGGCGATGCGAAAGAAGAGCAGGACGGAAAGGAGGAACGACCAGAATCCATCTTGACTGTGGACGCACCGGAGAAAACCAAACGATGACGAAGGACGTCTCGACTGGCAGAACTGGCGTAACACGCTAAGGACTGCTCGACACCGGACGACCAGGAGGGAATCTATGGCGGAGGGGGAGGGGGGGTGCATACCGCTAAGCTAGCCTGGAAACACGATGTTTACATGCCTCGCTACTAGCCTAACGCACCCACGAGACGTGTCGATCGAGTACCCACATACACAGTACAGGGGACACACGAAAAAAAAGTTATCTCGGAGTGCTTCCAGTCCCTCCCCCGCACGCCATTGCATTCCACCACAGCGCCATCCGTACCCCGCGCCGCAGGCGCGCGGCCAGTTCCAGCTGCACACACACTCATGAGTCGGCGCACGCAACAGCGAGCAGTATCGATCACACGCACACCCACGCACAAGGGGAGTAAATAAACAACTTAACGTGCATATTACTATAGTTAATTCACGGTTACTTCAAACTTTTTAGAAGCCCTGCCCAAGTTCTACCTCCAGAACATTCCTCCGTCGCATGCCAACAATGCGTACCTACGTCTGTAAAATTACACCAAAGGGACAGCAGACTCCATACTTGCGCACTCAATGCAGCAACAGTTTGCATAAGAACTATTTCGTACTATTCATTAGCAACACAACTATTTTATCCGTATTTTATTCATTTTAGTTATAAATTAAATATTATAATTTATGTATGTATTATAAATGAAAATTTATTGTAACAAAAAATTAAGGCATTTTTTATGCTAATAAAAAGCACAAAACGCTTGCGATACCATATTCAGGAAACGAGGACACGAGTAATACATGGGGTGAATTTTCAAAGGTTTGATTTAAAAAGTGTGAAGAAACTGCGAATACACTGTGCATGATCTGTAGCGAGCTACGTGAGGGTACGCTATATGCGACTGCATTCTGTCACAGTCCCATCCCTACCTCGTACCGCAGTCTCAGACAACACATGAGCGCAGCACGTCGGCCTGGTACAGCCAGCGCGTGGCTGACGGCACATACACGCAGTCTGGGAGTACGTCAGTTTTTCATTTGTCCCAAGTGAAACACCCAACTTCGATCACCAGCACTCGTACATTTCCTCTAATATGAATAACGTCAGTAGCGGCAGCCAGGTATTGTACAGTGTGTGTGTGTGTGTGTGCCTCGGTAACAACGTACATTACAAAAGTACTGTAAATGGACATGAATTTACTGCAGGCCCGCGAGCGAGCATTATGACCTGAAGGGACGGTGCGGTTTTTTTTTCTGAAGACATTCACATCCACGGCTCCTCCCGCGAAGGGAACCTAACCAAACCGGATTCCCCCCCTCCCCCACCTCTGAAAGGACTCGGGAAAGGCCGCCGCCAGCAGGATTCATTGGCATCATTCGCCTCCCTCGCCGACACAGACTGCCGAATGACATGCTTACTCACGAGCGGAGGGCAGAATTGTGACTCCCTCCCCTATGCCCGCCCGCTCATTGTCTGCAGGGGCCCGCTTCCTGCGTGGCGGCGCCCACGACCAGCATGCAGCGTACATACACGCACGTGCGCTAATGGAGCGAGTCAACAAGTAGCGATTACACTCATGAGCAAACAAAAGTACGCACACTCATATGCAAACAAAATTAATTACATGTGTTAACTCCGTCGGGGAAACTAGCACCGAGATGTAAATGATACTCTAACACAAGCGTTGTATGCGAAGCACGGGCAATGGCGACGTGCGTAGGCGAAGACGGCGTGTCGCAGCAAACAAACAGGGCACACCCGAGCGAGCTGGCTGATCACAAGTAACTAACTACAGGTTGGAAGGGCGCTTTATTTATCGTACGCTCTCACGGGGGATGGAGGGAGGGATCGTTCCACGCTCCCTCCCTTCTCTTGTGCAGGGTGGCAGCGGTAGCGCACGCCCGGCAGAATAACACTAAGGAACCTGTATGACTCGTCTCTCTCTCTCTCTCTCTCTCTCGCCCTACATACCCAGTGGTTGCAGCATCCAGCGTACATTATGTATGTTACCATTCAAGGTACTTGTGTTTCGTGTATATACGCCGTCTTTCTCTTTCTCTCTCTCTCTCTCTCTCTACAGAGAATAAAGTTATGTTTACTATCCTGGCAACTTTTAAGGAAAACAAGCAACTTTATGTGTAATATGTGTGTGTTACCTTCAACATACAGGTAATTACGATTGTATATGTTATCACTATAATGTCAATGGTAAGTCACAAATAAATAACGTACTGTATACGGTTAAAAATATATATGCATTTATTTTGTCACAACGATCTACACATCTCTCTGCACGTACATACAAAGGCAAACACAAATCGTTGCAAGACAGAAGACCAAATATTCATGATAATATATACACATCTGATGTACTAACATATGACACTCGCCTCGCCCTACATACATACATTTTCGGAAATAGCTTTAGCTTAAAAGGAAACGACAAAATTTGTACATAGTTGAATAAAGATATTTACAAACAAACACACATCCTACTTCAATAAAGATATTTACAAACAAACACACATCCTACTTCAATAAAGATATTTACAAACAAACACACATCCTACTTCAATAAAGATATTTACAAACAAACACACATCCTACTTCAATAAAGATATTTACAAACAAACACACATCCTACTTCAATAAAGATATTTACAAACAAACACACATCCTACTTCAATAAAGATATTTACAAACAAACACACATCCTACTTCAATAAAGATATTTACAAACAAACACACATCCTACTTCAATAAAGATATTTACAAACAAACACACATCCTACTTCAATAAAGATATTTACAAACAAACACACATCCTACTTCAATAAAGATATTTACAAACAAACACACATCCTACTTCAATAAAGATATTTACAAACAAACACACATCCTACTTCAATAAAGATATTTACAAACAAACACACATCCTACTTCAATAAAGATATTTACAAACAAACACACATCCTACTTCAATAAAGATATTTACATACATGAAAAATACAACTTCTCTCATTACTTATATTTATTTTCAAACTTAAAGAAGTGTGCGTGATTACACATATACATGAAAAATACTTTCTACACTGCCTCGATCAAACTGCACATCAGACGCTGCAGATAGTCCTTCGCCTCGTTGACAGGCATTGAAGCGATGACTGGCAGAGGCTGCTGTCTGGGCGGTATTAGACCGCACATCGGACATACTGTGCGGGTGATGACATCATCAGGCACGGCTGTGGGCGCTGCAGAGGTAATGGGCGTCTCGGTGGCCCGTCGCCATCTGCGGGCGGCTCGAGGCCGTCTCCGCTGCGTCGGCAGCCTCACGGCAGTGATGTCCGGGGCCGTTGTCTTCGCGGTCCTCTCACGCCTTGACGTCGATGACGATGACGTCGCGAATGTAGAGATGACGGCCGGCAGCTGGGTAGCCTCCTCGAGGTCAGCGTCGTGGACAGGGTCACTGCCACTAGCTGTGGGACCTCGTCTTCGACGCGAACTGGGGCAGGTTCTGCCGTTGGTTGGTAGTCGGCCAAGTAAAGCGAGATATGGCCGTGTAGGCACGCATGTGCCCATGAGAGAGAGAGAAAGAGAGAAAATAGACGCGCAGGGCGGTCACGAGTAGTACTATGGTTTAACCTCGGTGGTGGGTCGGTATTTTTATTGTCTGCTGTTAGGAATAAATGCAATTACTATTGCCCCCCCCACCACTGTGGTGGTATGTATAGCACTCCATAGTCCACGTCCTTAGTGGCAGTGCATTCATGCACGGACATGACCAGCGTAGCATGCACATGCCACAGTCATGTTTGGTTTTCGTGTACCGAGCCTTCAATGCTCTTAGTGATGGGGCATCATACTCTGTCGTCGCAGAGAATTTCCCAGCCAATACTCAGGCATATTCCTTAATAATTCACGATAGGTTGTTCATGTACAATGTGCACGATAGAGTAGTTAAAATACTAACATAATTATCACATATAGTTCATTCACCATCCAACTGTCACAATGTTCATGAACGTTCATGGCTGCATTTCACCGCCCGGTTTCATTTGTAAGCGCATCTGCATAGTTCGTAAAATTTATGTTTAAATCTCCACATGGGTAACACTCACAGTTCAGGAATACTTTAAAGTTCTTTATGTTCGCATGGTCGAATTTCGAGCAGTCTGCACTGAGAACATTTTGTTTGCCCGTCTGAAATGCAGCTATTATGTAGTGCAGTTTCTCACTCGGGAAACTTATTTTGACATTCCAATTTACGCTCACAGAGGACAGTACACTTGGGTATGTTTATGAACTCCATGTACAAAATTAAATATCAACGTTCCTGCCTTTCTCTGCATACTTCAAAAATGTCAGGCACTCCAACATTTTTACCTAGAAACTTGGAAGTAGCCATTCAATGGATCGTGTCGACAGTGACATGGCTTCTGGGGCAGCAGTGGTATATCAAGGACCGTGTTAGTTTGCGTGCTGGCCATGAGAATAACTAGAACCTGCTTGGAATTAATAATTAAGTGTCCGTAGTCTTCAGCGAACCCTAGCAGCATGGCTAGCGGGATACATACTTCGAATTTTCTGCCACCATAGGCACGAACCATAAAGTCCTCATCGATCCCTCAGCCTGCTATTTTAGTCACCAGCAGTTGGTTGTGCGTCAATGAGAGATAATTATTTATGGTGGCTGTAACTCCAACATCTCTCGTCCTATCCACTTCACAACCATTCAGCTCTTACGAGATTCTACTTATCNTATGGTGGCTGTAACTCCAACATCTCTCGTCCTATCCACTTCACAACCATTCAGCTCTTACGAGATTCTACTTATCCAGTTTCTCGTGGTTTTCGTTGGCACATGTACAGCATCGTCGTCCTTTGTAATAGTCACATGGAACCTCAAATATGAATTAGAGAGAGAGAGAAAAGTGATATATATATGTGTGTATGTCTGAATGTATTTTTATGTACGCTATTGTTTTTTTGAANAGAGAGAGAGAGAAAAGTGATATATATATGTGTGTATGTCTGAATGTATTTTTATGTACGCTATTGTTTTTTTGAAGAAAGGATTAGAATAAAGATTATTTATAATTATTCTGTGGTTTTTGTATTTATCATTACCTGTACTTGAATTTAGGCAGGTGGGTAAATGTAAGCTGACATTAGAAGAGAGAGATGTATTTCTAAATGTATTTTATGTACTCTACTGTTTTTCTGAAGAAAGGATTTAAATCAAGATTACTTATAATTATTCTGTGTGTTTTGTATTTGTCATTACCTGTATTTGAACTCGGGAAGGTGCATGTATAGCCTGGAATGTGTGTGTGTGTGTAGACTAATGCAGTAGGTTCCCTTCTCAGGCCCTGAAGCAGAGGGAGGGTTAAAGTATTTCTGCTCTGGTGGATTTGTATTCGTCATCTCCTACCCTTGATGTCAGGCAGGCGTGTGTACAGCTTGGGGTCTTGAACACACGTGTGTGCATTCTGGTTGGGGAAGTGTCCTTCCCACGTGTCGAATCAGGGGGAGGATTAATATATATATTTCTGCTCCAGAGGGTACAGCTTGGCCCTGTCCTTAGAATTTTCCGACTTGAAAGGGTGGCGCTTTTGTCCGTGTTATATATATGTGTGTGTGCGCGCGCACGCGCGTTGGCGATGCAGCAGCCTGTGTATGTCTCTGGAATGTTTTATTGTGTGTGTGTGTTTTTGTAGCCTTGGAGCGTCGTCCACCAAACTGGAACGGGTCCTGTATGATTTAATATTGGTCAAGATGTGCATTGCGTTGCCGAGCAGTGAATATATGCGTTGGGGGCGAAGGTGGATGCTATTGTGGCCGTGTGTGTCTAGGATTTTCCTGTGCGATCTGCTACCCGTCCGCGCGCTGTACTGCATCGGCGCGTCAGGTTGGCGTTCATTGGTATTAATGGCCGGGCGGCCCCTTTCACTCCGCGATCTCGGCCGGGGGAAGCACATCTGGCTTCTTGGCTATAACTATTGCTCTCGTGGGAACAGTTTTTACCGTAGCGACAGGAATGGCGGACCATCGGCTGCGGAGGATTTGTTGTCGGCAAGTACGTGCGTGGGTCGGCGACGGACTCGATGTTATGTATATGACTTGATAGCATAGCTAGTTGTTACACATACAGAAGTGCATGTGCTCACACGTGTACCTAGCTGTGCGATTGCTTCTGTAAGAAAGAAATGTTTCCCTGTATTAGTAAGTGCCGGCTGCGAGTTAAGAGTTAAGCCACTCCGCCTCTCTTCTCTACGTACATAAGTACGCTATGTGCGAATGCGAATGCACGTTTGTATTTATTAAATTTTCTACTGTTATTCAAACGTACACACACTGTTTGGAGGTTGTGAATCCATCTTAACTCATGTATGAAAGCCACGCTGTGGGGCGGAAACTCTTAACTGATTTATTACACCGGACAGCTAAATCTACTTGCGAATTCGGCCTGACTCCATCCTCAGGGCATCGTTTCGAATATCCTCGTACGCGGCACTCAAAAGGGTTAGAAATTTATTCGGCCGAAAAAAAAAGCTAGAAGAAAAAAAACGAGTATTTGAAACAGCCCGCGCCGCGTATTCTCCTCTCTCTCTCTCTCCAGTCAATTATTCCAAAGCTCATTTTCAGATAGGTCTGGGAAAATGCAGATGTTTCCCGCTGGAACATTACCCCTTCCTCTCCTACCACAGGAAAAATATATATATATATATATATANAAATGCAGATGTTTCCCGCTGGAACATTACCCCTTCCTCTCCTACCACAGGAAAAATATATATATATATATATATATCTCCGTGCTGCAGGCGTTGAGTTTGACATTATTTCCCTTTTCAATCCGACTTCAGCNATATATATATATATATATATCTCCGTGCTGCAGGCGTTGAGTTTGACATTATTTCCCTTTTCAATCCGACTTCAGCTTTTAATTACTTCGCTGCATAAAACAGAGATATTAATTACAGATAAACGTACACGTCAGTACACTTGAAAGTTTTTTTAAAAATGAAATGGCGTTTAACTGAACGCACCCAGTGGTATTTCAAACTGGCCCCTTCTTCGTAAATACAGACTGCATCGGCCGGTATTAAATTAACAACACGTTAGCTAATTTCCATCTACCATTATCGCTGCTTCAACGTAATTCACAAACGAAACTCCGGGCGTGAATGGAAAACTTTTAAATGTACACACACTCGGAAGGCGAGGTGGCAGTGTTGACTGTAAGTATTATTTTTTACTGTCTATATAAACCTTCTGTCCTGCAAAACTACGCCACTTTTTCATAAAAAAAATAGGCTTTCTAATATTAAGCATATTGTATGGGAATTATTTCCACATCATTGGCATAAGACTAGACGTCCAATATTCACATTTATTTCGGCAACATTTGTTTTTTGTTAATTTTTACATGGCTTCCATCAAGGTTACGTTTGTTGGAGCATATATCCCTCGAGATATGTATTTGAAATTTTCATATTTATGTAAAAGGAAGTTTTTAATATTATTACGTTTTATAGGCTTTGATATGTACAGGTTGCCTGATCAAATAGGCGGCCAAACCGAACAGATATCACGGGGTCTCACAATATGTCAGGCGGTCAAACCGAACAGATATCACGGGGTCTCACAATATGTCAGGCGGTCAAACCGAACAGATATCACGGGGTCTCACAATATGTCAGGCGGTCAAACCGAACAGATATCACGGGGTCTCACAATATGTCAGGCGGTCAAACCGAACAGATATCACGGGGTCTCACAATATGTCAGGCGGTCAAACGGAACAGATATCACGGGGTCTCACAATATTTCAGGCGGAGAACAAGCAAAAAATAATAATGCGTTCGTGAAAAAGTTTACCTAAAAGAAACGAGTTATAGGAAATTAAAATTTGTATCTTTCTGTTTTCGTACAAATCTCAAAACGGTACAAATGTAATACGCCAGACCATAGCTCAAAGTAATGTACATGTTATTAGAATGTCATGAAGGATATCCGTATTTCAGTTTCAACTTTCGAAATAAAATTTAAAATAAAAATAGCCAAAAGATGAACCCTTTCCGCAGATGACTCAGGTGTTTGGTTTAAAACAAATAGCATCATGCCATTCTCTGACTTCAACAGACTCTCTGGCTGAAACCAAACTTTGTGTTCAAATATTTTCTGAAATTTGTACGAATAAAGATTTATACTTACAATTAGTACAGGCTATTTACTCTAAAAAAACGCGATGAACGTTATTTCTCAAGTGATTTGGTATTTTAATCACGTTATTAATGACCGTCATTTGAAGACAATATAAAATATCTCCTAAACCAATAGAAACGTGTTGGCTTCTGACAAGCCTTAACAGTTTAGCATTGAGCTTATGGAGGTCGTGGGGGTGTAGTGGTTAGACTGCTCGCCTCTCGTACTGGCGAACCGGGTGCGATTCCCGGCGGGGTCGCTCCTGGAATTTAGCATCCGAGAATCGTGCCGGACAATGCCGCTGCCGCCCATATATATTCACTCATTCACTAAGCATATGCACTGCAGTCTACATGCATTAAATCGCCAACATTGACAAATAAAGAAATTGTAATAATTATAATGCAAAAACTCATTACAAGTGAGTGGTGAGTTGCTAATGTGCAGTTTTTGAAATGTGGCTAGAGAAAATATGCGAAATGAATTTTGTTCAAACATATTGTAAATAGTTGTATTGTTCAGCATCGCTTGTTGCTGGGAATGGCGATTTCATTAAATTAACAGCAGTCTCCAAAATATATGCTAGATACAATAAAACATGTTCGGTGTTATCTGAAGGACTTTAATTGGGTAAAAAAGTTTCTGTTTAAGAAATTGTAATATTTATTTTATAAAAAATATTACTTGGTCAATGCAGGCGAGTGAGTTTACATTTGTAAGATATGGAGGCATAAAAATAAAAAATTGCTAGAAGTTTGACGCACGGTAAGAGGTGACGAGACAATATGGTACGAGGGTGAATGTCACGAAGAGCGAACTGGTGATCACGGAATAAAAACAGAACCGCAAGATGGACGACACTGCGAGGAGAGCAGCTGAAAAGAATACAAAAATGATAAAATATCTCGGAAGTGTACTAGAGGAGAACGGAGGAAATGGGAAAGGGATTGGAGGAAAAGGAAGGCAAGCAAAGGTATTCTATAAAAAATTGGAAGAGCATCGAGATACAGGAAGTACTTGGTACCTATACAGCTAAATGCAGCAGGAACGTAAGTCGCGGTGAAGAAGTACAAGCAGAATGCGAGCAAGTGAGCTGAGTAGCGGAAGTGGAGTGGAGAAGTTTGGGCGGCTTTTGACGCCGACGTCTTGACAGTCGATAAGGGTGAAGCGAGGTGGGTGTGGAGCGTCGTGACGCCGGCATCCAAGGGCGAGGTGAGTAGTCTGACCACTACCGCGGCCCCTTGAAATCCACAAGTGGTACGACGGAGAAGTCATTGAGAAGCAGTGATCATGTGGTGAGAATGGAGACGAGGTTGCCAGACGATGACAGAACGACAAGTAGAGGACAAAAGACCAAGAGAAATACCAAGGTATAGTTGGTTGGTGGGAGTGAGCTGAAGTGTAGTTGACTTGAATTAATGTACAGAATGAGAAGCTGTGGATGGAAAGACCCAGCTAATGGTTGTAAATTGTACACAGTGATGATGACAGGTGATTATAAACTCAAGTTTTGATATGCGCAAATCCACAAAAGTACTTAACGAACACTATTTTCTGTTCAACTTTCAACATTTACTCTACCATAAAAACGGCATTTACAGAATTTGATAAAATTTCAACTCGTACTTCGGCTAAAGATAAATTTTAAGTCTTCCGCTAACATCCTGGATATCAAACTGCCAAAACTGCAGATATGAATTCTGAGTAAACATGCGTGGTATTTCCAAGGTTTTTTGTTTCGCCGTTCCAGAGGCTGCAAAAAAAAAAAAAAACCACTTCAATCTAGAGCTAGTTTTGCTGTTTATCTACTTTTTGAACTTAAATGAAGCAAAACACAAGTACTATGATTCTGTGAAAGATTATACAATTAAAAAATTAATTCTCTCGTTTTATCACACCAGGTTTTCCCTCAACATAAAATAAAAACTTGTGAATACTTGCCATCTTTGTACCATTCCAACTGGCGAGGCGTAATTTATCATGTTACTCTTTAATTAAAGTATACCCAATGTCAAATAACTATGTTTTTCCAGTCAGACATTCTCAAAATGGCGATAAAAAAAGTTCAAAATTTAGTTTTTTACACTGTAAAGAAAGTTACTAAATTTAATTTTTCTAGATGGAACCTATGTTGGCCGCACTGCGAAAAACATTATCATGCAATAACGTAGCCATGTTCAACCTGAAAACTCTTTCAACACCTCTATTATATATACTTGCTATACTAAAGGAGTCTTGCTTGCTGCTTTGATACTTTTGATGAAAAAGTAGGCACGGAATATTCTGTTCGATATAAATAAGTTGCTTTCATGATCTGTGTAAAAAAAAACTTTTAACTGCTTTATGCAGCGATAAAGAGCGAGAGACGTTCATTGATTAACTAACAGAGCTTGAGTTGGAGCACAATATACCCATACTCCCAGATTCATAAAAGACGACCGATTACAGCCTGTGCACAGTTTCCTGTTGGTTGACAGCAAATTCAAAACTGCCCAAAAGTATCCCTATAGCATGTACTGCAGAAGTAGTACATTCGCGGCTTCTGCACACTTTTTGAATCAAACCTTTGAAAATCAGCCCATGTATGACGTGTTTGTTATATGCCATGCATCAGAAGCTTTTTATACTGGTTTTGAAATAAAACTACCGTATTTCTGGTTAAATAAAAATTTTTCACATATTTTACCTATTAATAATATTATTTTATTCATAATTTATATAAATAAAAACTGTGAGAAAATAGGTGTGTTGTTAATGCCTAGTAGGAAATAGTTATCGTGCAAAATATTATTAAATTGAGTGCGCACGAATACGGCGCGTTGTCATTTCGGTGTAATGATATAGACTCGGTTAAGATTTGTTTGCATGAGGGGCAGGAATATCCTGGAAATAGAACTTAAGCAGGGCTTCAAAAAGTCGGAAGTAACCGTGAATGGACTATATATGTGTATGTGTGTATATATACAGTATATACATACATCTTAAGCTCGAAAAAAAATTATGCATTTATAAAAACCATTCCTCCTTTTGGAAAGGGATGTAAAAGGCTGAAATGATTTCAGTACTAAGAATTCAAAGCTATTTTAAGTTTTTCTGAGATTTTGTACCTTCTGTGTCTTACAAAACAGTTGTATCGCAGAGACAAAAGTGGCATAATGCGGACGCCATTTCGTTTACGCATTGATTTACTGGAAAATAGTGGAACAACGACTGCGCTGCGGTATATTTTTCTCAGAACAGAAATGTCGAACTGAAAAACTCATTTAATGTTTCTATTCGTTCTCACGACTCCATCGTTAGGGCGTTATGTTCTATTGTGTCACCGTGCTATGGTTACCTTTAACGGTATGAGTTCTGGACGGCCTTACAAGACTGCCTCCCACCGTAACTTATTTTATAGGGAATTTTAAAATAATTTTTTATGGGATTGGAAGCTTTGATAGGCTATGGTGATTACCCTCCTTCCTGTTGTAAATTTACTTAAATTGGGTGCTAAGAATGAATACATTTTAAAGGTATCGTCAGGCAATTAAATTCTTCGATAATTGTAATTCATTTTGGTGCTGCTTATATTGGAGGCGTTTAATATATTGCATAATTCAAAGGTTTTTGGTGCTCCAAAAACTAGTTGTATTTTTAACGAGTTGTATCGCACTGGATAATTGTGCTGTTTGTAATGGGGTTAGCTAAAATTTACCTATGACTGTGAGATCAAGTAGTATTGTTCGTTGTTTGGTAACGATTCAGCAATATTGCACTAAAATATAATAATATTTTAATTCTGCTTCAGTGTTCTTGTAATTATTTGTGATCCGTCACAACCAGTTAGCACATACGACGCCGCAAAACGCCCATTCACACTCCCCTTGTAACAAACGTAAGTTGTAGAGGTAAATTGGTATATGTCAGTCGGACGATAGTGCGTGTTGAGACTCACATTTAATTAAAAATAATATTACTATCAATGGGAATTATTGCTAGTTATATTCCTAATTCATATTGTTTTAAAGTATAATTTATTTCGTTAATTATAAGCTGATTATAAAAGCTATGCATCCCTGCGCTTAAATTTTATGACCGGCTTTTGTAATAAATAATATTAGATTTTTTTATACATCTGCTATTTTTTCAAACGGTATTGGTTTATCTATTAAATTATTTTTTTCCATTTTCTTTCTTTGCATATAAATGACGCATTACTTAAAATATTTTCATGCAAGTTTATGAGGTTTAACTTTAATACTTAACTAAATTATTTGTAAGTATGTAGTACAGTTTAGTCATTAATTGACAATTCGTAAAAAAAAGATTGGCACGTGTAAAAAAAAAGAGGAGAGCATTTTGGAGTATTTCTGAGCTCGCATATTTATATGTATAATCAGACTCATTAAAAAATTAAGCCCGGGAGCCAAAATGCGGAATATTTTCTTCCTGACTCGTGCAAACAGAAAGCCTCTGATACTACAGTCATCCAGCTGGGAGGAGCTGCAGATCAAGTTTCAGCCCCACTACCACGAGCATACAAAAAGTACGCCAGTTTTGTGAAAATGTAACCCCAGATATGCTTCACTCACATGACCTCTAGCGGGGAACACAGGAACCTTGTGCTCGCACCCACCACGTCCGTGATAGCATCTAGTGCAACCACCTGCCACGATACGTTCTCGACACCACTAACTGTCCCGTGGCCTCTACAAGGATATCATAGCACATTTCCGATGATTTATTAGTAACGTTTTTGCCAAAGAACTTTCACTGGTCTGCATTACTTTTCGCGGAAAATTGAAATGTCCATATCATATAAGAAATTGTAATAACATATAATATATTACCATTGTGTTGTCACATTTATAGGCAAATTTTTAAGGTTATTTGTTGCAAATTTTATAAACACAGTAGTTCGGCGCACGTGATTACTCCGCTGTTTGTATTCATTTTATCAACAGTTTGGAAGTGTTTGTCAACCGGTACTTATTTTGTTTTTGTTGCTGTGCTGGTGTTTATTTTGTACAGTTGATTGTTTTAGTGCTGTGTACGGTTTTTCGGTTTGGCGGATTTTACTTATTTATGTATTTAGTGAAATGACTCGTGTGCGTAAGGGCGGGAATGAATATTTCTTTCCAGTATTGGTATGACGACACCAACATCCTGAGAAATTTTCGTTCATCTCTGAATACAGATAGTTCACTCACGTCTGTGCATTCCCTTTCTGTTTCTAAAAGAGAAACAGTAATTACACAGCTTTGAAATTGCCGCCCGAAGTCGGCAATATAGTTATTAACGTCAAAGTGCGCATGCACGAGCTTGTGAATACAAACTTTCGTTGTACACGATTGTGACTAGCGTACTACCAATTCAACCGCGAAAATTTGCCGATTGTTTTCTGTTCCATTCATGCTGACAACGCCATCTATACAATGCAAAATAAACTAATTCTAAAAGTAAAAATGTTCTCACTGGAATGCAGAGCTGAATGTGAAGACAGCGCAGTGGGTAAAAAGTTTGCTAAAGTCATTTTAAAATACATATAATTTCACTTCTCACATTCTAAGTTATGTGGTTCTGTGTTGTGTGGTTCTAAGTTGTGCGTTTCTACTGTACGACTGTTCTAAGTTGCGTTTTTATAAGTTATGATAGTTCTAAGTTATGATTTNTTCTAAGTTATGTGGTTCTGTGTTGTGTGGTTCTAAGTTGTGCGTTTCTACTGTACGACTGTTCTAAGTTGCGTTTCTATAAGTTATGATAGTNATTCTAAGTTATGTGGTTCTGTGTTGTGTGGTTCTAAGTTGTGCGTTTCTACTGTACGACTGTTCTAAGTTGCGTTTTTATAAGTTATGATAGTTCTAAGTTATGATTTTCTAAGTTATGATTTTCTAAGTTATGACGTTTCTAAGTTATGAAGTTTCTAAACTATGCTATTCTAAGTTATGTGATTCTGTGTTGTGTGTTTGTGATTCTGCATCGCGTGTTTCTAAGTTGTGTGTACGTAATGTCAGTTCTGACTTATGTAGATTTGTTCACGAATTATAAGTTGCGACTGTTCTAAGTTGTGATTTTCTAAGTTATGTGTGGTTCCCTAGCGTAGCGAGGCTGGTAAATAATAAACGAGAAGTGGCCTGCCCCTGCAGTGGGCAGGTTATGTGACCCGGACAGTCTTATTGCGCATGGCCTACTCTGCATCCAGCAGGCGCCGCTGGGTAAAAGAGCTGCACTTAGGATGTAAGCACAGAACAGGCAAGTGCACAGAAGTGGAAAGGCGTGGCAGTTGTTTTTCTGAGGGCATATAAATTAGCTGACTGGCCGCCCTGGGCTTTGAAAATGACATTGCGTCTGATTGACTATAGCCCATTCTCAGTTACTTCCAACTTTTCTGAAGCCCTGCTAAAGTTCTACTTTTAGGATATTCCTCCACTTTGTGAAAGCAAAGCTTGACTGAGTCTAGGAAATTAAACCAGAGGGACAGCGCACCGAATTCATGTGCGCTCAGTGTAACATTTTACATAAGAACTATTTGTTAGCAGGCATTACCAACGCACCAATTGTAATTCTAGTTTTATCCACACTAATCGTAAATTACATATTTTAATTTACAGACAGATCAGAAGTAAAAGTTTAATTTAACAAAAAAAAAAGACTTTTATGTTAACCGAATTGAAAAAAATTTGTTTTTTTTTGGCATATTTATTAAAGAACCACACACGTCACAATTTGGGGTGACTTTTAAAAGGTTTGATTCAAAAAGTGTGAATAAACCGCGAATAATATACTATATTAAGTATTATATGCCTGAGGTCTGTACCAGCTGTCGGACTGTCAATTGTCAAATAATTGACATCTCTCTCTCTCTCTCTCTCTCTCTCTCTCTCTCTCTCTCTCTCTCCACAGTTAACGAATGACAAGAAAATAGACAGTGGAGTGAATCGAAGAATCTGCACATATTGTGCTGGCTGCTATGTTCGGTTGAGAGAAACAGACTAGTCCTCCAAACTGTAGTCTCGCATACTCCATGATTAGATCCAGTTGAATGATTCTGACTCGCAGTAGCTATCCTGGGTAATATTGCAACAAAGCTGTCGACGAGGTGTTAGGACTTTCAGGCTCCGCATTTATTTATAGTTTCAGGTGTTGCAATCAATTAATGTTTTGGTTCGAGATGTACTTATCCTTATTCAACAGTTGCTTCGTTCATGCAACCAGTTAAATCAGGCAGTTAACTTAGCTGTGTAAAGTTCTAGTCATATATTCCCTTCCTCTGCAACGTGTCCGCTGTAATGGCCACACGGTCACGACGCCATCTCGGTTTGTCAGGCTAATGTCGTTTCCTATCGCCTGAAGCACTGCCTCATATTTTGCACGAAACCTTCGGGATTTTTCATAAAAACCTGCATCACGCCAGAAATAGAAATTTATTCTTTGTCTGTACAACTTATTCGTGTGATTATGAGCATCTTGAGCTATTTATTTCACATGTGAGGCATACGAAACGTGGTAACATTTCATAACAATCTCAATTATGTGCAGTTGTTATCTCGTCAACTAGCTTCTTGAAATTCTCAGCGGCGATCCTATAATTTGTATAATGTAAAAATAATGACAAAGGAGTACTGCACCCCACTAATGCAAATTAAGTAGTATGCTACGGAAATTCCGTACCTTAAAAATGATTGTAAAACACCCATTTTAGTCCTTTTTCACGTTAGTAAAATGCACATTAGAAATCTAAATAAAAACCAACTACTTTTCGGGCGAGAAAAATGTCTTAAATGCTATTAGTAAGCTTAAATGCTATTAGTAAGCAGACACCGTTAAAAATATTGACTATTTTTAAGATATTAGTATACTTGCCGTCCTGTGTTTATTAAAATTTCTTTATAACTTAATGTTAAGACTTAATATTAAAATTCAAGCCCTATTATTACATACAGAACTACAAACAGGATTCCTAAAACCAGAATGGACTATTTCAATTTGTATTTTCCGATGTGAGAATGAAAAATATTTGATAACGAGTTAACCTTCACTAAATATCGAGGACTTACAAATATCTGTTGAGATATGCACTATGTCCTGACGGCCTTCGTTTCCAAATGCACACCTCAAATTAGTTTTTCACCGCCTGCAATTGGTTGCACACGAACGATGTTTCCAGTGACAATAAGCGCATTTCAATTTTGCATTCGCCAGGTCTGGCGTGGTATTCTGTCCAGACATTGTGTATTCTCTTCCGATACTTTCCCTTGGGCCGTGAGCAACCTGGTAGCCCAGATATCTCAGCGGCGCAAAACTTTTTCTGAGGCGCGTATTTGATCTGAAAAGTAAACTACGGTGAAACAAAAATAAATCGAATATTCATGACGTGTTTGGTTGTTGCCTAACTATGTCCTGCATTATAGGCATGTTATACTTCCGTTAACATAAAGTACCTTATTTTTGGTTAAATCAAAATGTTATTTATACTTTACCTATAAAATATAATTTATGATTTATAATTAATATGAATAACAATTGAGAGAGTTTGCTAATGCCTAGTAAGAAATAGTTCTTGCGCTAACTTAAATTACACGGCGAGCGCACGAATGCGCTCTAGACTGGAGTAAGATTTGTTTGCACGAGGCGGAGAAATACTCTGGAAGTAGAACTTTTGCAGGGCTTCAGAAAGGTTGGAAGTGACTGCGAATGGAATGTATCAGAATATCGTTAACTTCGCTACGCGCGGCTGGCGATGCTCACGCCAAGACTGTTCGCCGTTATTCGAGCACTTTTGAAATCAACCTTTGAAAAATGTCACTGTCCCAACCTGCGTGTATTATAACAGGCACGCGACTGGCACGCACCCAGTAAAATTTATGACGTAGGGAAAGTAGTTCCTTGTCTCAACGTTGAATTGAAAGAGCCATGTAAACATTTATGAATACTGAAATCATTAACTTTGTTTTCCGTTTATTTTAATGCATATAAATCTAAGAATGAGAAAATTTATAATTTTTTCTCTAACAATTTCACCGTTTCGATTTACCGGCGTATTAACAAAGTAATGTAAATTTTACACATAGTGGAAGAATACACAACGTACATACAAGTAGATATTAAGGCCCCCGCCTACCTAGAGGTTTTTTTTCGTGTTTGAGACCGAGAAGCGCGGAAGCGATAAGGGTGACACTGCCACGCGCATCGAGTACCCCACCGCCGCTAAGCGCAAGGCTCTGAACTGGCGTGCAGTGTTCTAATCGCACTGCGTGCACCTATGGGACTTTCAGCGGCGACCCTATTATTATAATGGTGGAAAGTCTGGAGGAAGGTTCAATGCAGGGTTCTTGAGTCGTTTTGTATGGATCTGACGTGTATATTTTGAGATACAGCACTTTGAAAAAGGCGTTTTTTAAGATATGTTGGAGTACTTTGAAATGGTGTTTCTAATGTGTGTGACGTATCGAAGGCACTCAACCGTCCTCGTCTGAAGTGTGTATTCTTTTCGTGGAAGAGCACGTTGTACGCACGTTAAACAGTTTCGCGATACACATGCACGACACTGCATCGCAGCCCTAGCGCCAGGTAGGCGGGAGCGTTAAACAGAGCTGCCAGCTTGCCGCGAGGAGCCTCTAGCTGGGCTGCGGATGAGCAGGAAGGAGAACGCCAGAGCGCGCGGTGGGTTGTGCTCTGTAGACGTCGCTGCTCTGCGGCGCGGCCGTGTGAGTAGACCGTGGCAGGCAGGGGCCAGTGGAAGACGAGGGGAGAGAGGGAACAGTTTCCACGGCTCGACGCAGTCTCCGCGGGGGCGGAAGGAGCCTNGAGGGGAGAGAGGGAACAGTTTCCACGGCTCGACGCAGTCTCCGCGGGGGCGGAAGGAGCCTGATAAGGACCCCCGGAGAGTCGCCACAGAGAGACGAGCCACCTTCGCGCGCGCTTGCAAGCCCCGCTCTCCTAACACGGCGCGGCCTGAATTACGCCGACAGCGAGGGAGGAGAGTTCTGAAGAACGGAAGTCTCCGCTGCCCTCCCTCCCCCCTCCTCGACAACTGCGACGACCGTAATTCAACTGACTTCCGAGGAACGCTTTCCAGGCCATTACCATAAAATTCCCCGACTGCATTCACTTGGACGTGGCTGGAGACCGGGGATAATAACTTGCGAACTCGTCTGGCGACGAGATAAACATACCAGGGCATTAGCACGAGGCTGTAGTTCATATTTCTCTCGCAACTTGTCTACAGTATGACATGCCGCGGAAGTCTCTGACCCGATAGCAAAACCACAAATGAAGCGAGAATGCATCGCGCTTAACCGTTATCTTCCGTCACTGGTGATAGCGGAATAGCGTTCAACGGGGCATCTACATTTTAATTATTGTCAGGAAACGTAATTATGTTAACTTTAGTCCATCAGAGTCATTTCGAAGACACCAAGAACACATCAATTAAACACAATCGTGTATTATTACACTATAAACCACAGTTTTAATTAAAATACAACGCGCCACATGCCAGCCATATTGTCTAATTATGTTTTCCTGTAGTCATGACGTCACTATCTTAGCTGGAAGAGGTGGTAAGGCTTTGAAGTCTCAGTGGTAACGGTTCAACCCATTCAACTTAGAAGTAGAATTCTCAATGCCGCAGAACGCCTCTCAACATACGACAGCGGGCTGAGTTAGTGACGTAACGCGAAGCACGAAGGTGCATTCTCCCTTCTGCAGTCGCGGCAAGGTAACTCTCGCCAACGAAGACTCAAAGGCGTCGTCTTCACATCGAGTTCCTGGTAAGTCATGGACGAGTGTGACATTTTCCGACATAAATATAGATTTGATTAACGCTTGGGTCGCACCCACACTAATCTCCCGGCATAAAGCGGAAGTGTTATCATTATCATGGCGGATCTCATCGGCCCGTCTAATCTCTTAAGTCTTCAATCATCTTTGTTTTTGTAAGTTTTACTATAAAGCCTTACTTGCTTACTTAATCGTTTATTTTCCACCAACGAGAAGTAGCCGTAATATATTTCTTCTTTTCCTTTACTTTATCATTTAACCTCAAGAAAATTTGCGAGGTTGGGAATTTCATCTTCTTTAATACATCCTGCTACACATATTTAAAAAACTCATTTCAGTATATTCAGTTAACTCCGGCCACATCTTAGTTTTCTGAAACAGACATCAAAAGAGCTAGTGATTTTTCGCGAAAAAATATGTATACACGGTAGACTTTAACACTATAACCACCTAATAGAAAATAGCAGTTTGTCTATTGCCATTGGTTGCTGTCTGCTTGAAAAGGAGTTTTCATGTTTGACCAGGCCACTCAGAATTCTGCAACATCGGCACGGTTCCTACGCGATTCGTGTGCAGACAGTTAACACGTGTCAAGAATTAATTCAGACAATCAAGATAAGTAATAGACCCTACAGTGTTTTTAAATTTAACTTTTCTTGAAATTTTTTTGCGAAATTTTACTACCCCTAAACATTAACATAGGTACAATTGCAATTATCTCGAACGTGAAATTTTTATCCTTTCTCGTGTTCTTCGCCAAGGCGCGCCTTATTGTTCTCAGTTGTAGACTGTTCTCGGTAAACTGAGCACTTTAGAAAGCCCGCCTTAAGGTCTAATTGTTTGCACGGTGTGTATTCTTCCGTCTTATGTAACATTAACACAGCCATGGGCCCGATTACTTTATTCATGCGTCGGTCAAGTGAAATTGTGAAGTAATTACAAAAGTAAATATTTTACAAATCTGCTAATTTTTTACACTTCGATGCATTAAAAGAAACAGGAAGAGAAAGAAATAACTTGAGTTATCACAAATGGTTACCTAACACTTTCTACTCGGCGTCAAGATATGGAATTACTTTCCCTCCATCGTTACCTACCAACTTTACTGTGCGCATGGCACTCGGTGCGCGCGTTACAGTATATGCAGGTGGGGGCGGTGCCTTTTTCCTAAGGTTGGTTTCAGAAGTGCGCACTTCACCGCGAACAACCTTCAGCTACACACGCCTGCTCCAGTGCTGGCTGGGAAGGGTAGAGCGAACGCCGGCAGGCATCAGGCCGGTCACAGAGCCCGCCAGCTGTTACGATAGTGGTTGTTCGAGGGGGTGAGAGGGAAAGTGGAACCGGGGGGATGAGTGTCGGGCCGGGTCGATAGTGCAGCGCGGGTTGGCGGGGGCGCCGATACTGTCCCGCGCTGGCGAGGCGCCAGAACATCTCCCCACGCGCTGCAGCCCAAACTGCCGGAGTGCCCAGGGACCTGTCGTACCCCACCACCCCCTCTTCCACGTCCTCCGGGACTCTCGCTGGACCAGACACCCCTGCACCACCCCGCCACCAACACCACACGTCCCGCACTTCTGCCGCCCGCCCGGTTCCACATCTCGCCTATTAAGGCTTGGCTTCACCCCCTTTGCCGAAATCCTTCGTTTTAGCGTCATAATTTCGGAGTCATAGTAATTACTGACAAAGCACGACTATAGCAAATATACATTTTACGAATCGACAAATATTTTTGTGCGAAATTTGTTGTAAAAAAAGGCAGGAACTTATTAATAAAACATAAACATGTTCTCGACTTTTTACAACAAGAAAATAACACACAACTAAAATTACACACAAATATATTAAACAACTCGTAAAATGTAAATTTTCTATAACCGTACATTGTCGGTAATTACTATGAATCCAAAATCATGACGCGAAAACGAAGAATTTCGGCAAAAGGGGTGAAGCCAAGACCTCAAGCAAGCCCGTCAGATAAATCGTCCTAAAAAAAAGTTAATGCGAGAAAAATGATTTTATTTAACTAGCAACTCAGAATTACCGCATTCCGACAGTAAACATCTCTGGTTCGCAGGCACACGCCCAAGACGTTAAACAATGAAGAGTCAGTGTTAAAACTCCTTCGGTCACAGATAAACAAGTAATTTCAGGCATTGCGATAAACAAATTTTTTGTTCGGAACGTTCTACTTTCAGTCTATTCCCCCACCTCATTCAAACAAGTCTAGAAAATTACACCAGAGGGACGACGCACCATATTCTTGCACGAACACTTTAATAAGATTTTGCATGAGAACTATTTCTTACTAGGCATTACCAACACTCCTTATTTCTCTGTTTTCATTTATTTTTTATTATAAATGAATTATTATAATGCATACATAAAATCTAAGTAAATGTTAAATTTAACAAAAAGTAAAATTCACTAATTTCCAAAGAAATTGATCGCCATGAACAATTCGCGCGAGTACAACGGAAGTTGCCACAGTATCGTCATAGCTTTTGCAAGTTCTTCGTTAGCGTATTGCGTGGATGTGCCGCTAGGGGGCTTACTCATGCGCCTACATCATTCATAGCTGCAACACACCGAAAATACCTTAGCAGCATGTGTGAGCCACAGAACTATGTTAAGTGAACACGCAGCATGCTCCGACGGAGCATTCGAAAAGCTTTTGCCTATCTGGATGAGTTCGAGAGATGCTGCATCGTCAGCCTCCGTTTCGGCGCACTTCTCGCCACGTTAATAGTTCTGCCTACACTGCGAGTCAGTGTTGCACGCAGAGGGGGACACGGGTGTACACACACCAGGACTACCCCCGCGGAACACCTGCAGGGAGGATCGTTCCATCGTGCGACAGGCTGTAAGCACTCCACCGGCGTTGCTGTGCATCATCCAGGGAGTATCACGGCGGCTGGGGATACACCAGTACTACACCCAAGCGGCTGGCAGAGCGGGATATGTCGTCACGGCGTGCCTTGCACAAACTGAGCATCCCCAAGCACGCATGACCTGTCGGGAACGGGCAGCATGGCGGCTTGCGGATTGGCGACGAGTGGTGTTCAGCGACGAACCACGGTTCTGCCTGGATACCGACGACCGCCTAACTCTAGTCTGGAGACGCCCTGGTCAGCGCCGTGGTCCAAGCCTCATTTCAGAGCGGCACGACGTCCCAACGAGAGCTGTCATGGCGTGGGCTGCAATTTCCTACCATTTACACACTCCAATGGCGGCGATATATCCAGGAAATTCTGCGACCACGTGCGCTCCACTTCCTGGTTTATCCTGATAACCCCAAGTTCCAGCAGAATAATGCCCGGCCTCACACAGCACGGGCATCTCTGACCTGCCTTCCGGATATCAACACGCTTCCTTGGCCGGCAAGGTCGCCAGACCTCTCGCCCATCGAGGACGTTTGGTACCAGACTGGACGGCAACTTCGGCGGTTTCGGAGGATCAGCTGCGTTAGCTGTGGCAGGATCTTTCTAAGAAGAACACCCGACATCTGTATGCCTCTATATCCGACCGTATCGCCGCCTATCTCCGTGCCACTGGTGGTTCAACACCGTATCAAGTGCATCCTGCAAGTATTGGTCCCCTGCAAAAGATGCTTGGCGTGACACAATGTTTCATGTTTTCTGTATACATACTGCTATAGACTATTCATGGTAAAGTCAGCACTTCTGTAAGCCCTCTCATTTGAAATAATAGTCAATGAATATTTTTTATTTTAACCTTAGACGTTAACTTCCGAGTGCGGTGGAATATATACATTGTGTTGATTACTTAACTTATATGGCAATATACATTTAAAAAGGTTGTTAGAGGATAAAAAATGGCTGAAAGTAAAACGTAACTAGAACCTCAAAAGTGCTATTTTTACCGTGAATGTCCGGTGCCTGTAACCACTTACGGTCCCCTGTGATGGTACCTTCAGTGTGATAATTTGTTTGCAAATGTGTGTACTTTTATGTTAACAGAAGTACAAAACGCTTGTGATAAGTGAAATATTTAGGAAATAACGAAAAAATAGGGTGAAAGGTTTGAATATATCGCGAATAGATTATAGTCAGGGAACGTGTACTAAAATCTAAATGCAGATATTGAAGTGTGTTGCAAAAAAATTTGTTCATTATTAGGAATTAGAAAAGGGCCGTCGTGCAGGCGGAATGCCCGCTTTACTCCATATGCTGTATATGGAATATTACCTGTAACAGGAGCAAGACAAAGAACAAGACAATAACTCTTTTACTACTTTTTATCCGATTGCAATGGTAGACATATCGTTGGATTCCACTTAAAATTCTCTATTTTATGACATGAATGTGGATCGGATTAAGATATAAACTCGAAATAAATATTGGAAAAAACCGAAAATTAACCACAAAATTAGCAATATCTCCGAAACGGGCACTATGCCCACACCGTGTTCGTGTTGCAATGCCAGCAAATTTATGGTGCCCACAGTACAGTAAACAGAAAGTAAGTGCCACCGACAAAGTATCTCACATCGTGCAACCAAAGACACATTTGTTGATGGTCGGTGGCATGCACAAGCTATTGCCACGCCTCACGTTCTTGTATAGTGGGGCCTACTGCCAGTGTAACATAACAGGTAGACACACGCAACATTCGCGTTCTTATCTACCAGCAGACTGAATTCCAAAACATTGCAGCTCGCTTGACTTATGTCACTAGATGAAAGTCTGTTTGGCGCAACCCGAAGTACTTCAAGGTTACTGGTGAAAGTTTAGAGCTATAATGGAGTACACTTCCTGTAACGCGATCACGTAGATAAATGACGTCGTAAAATAATAAAAATCATTGACACTAAATAGTAACACGAATCTCCCTGGTCTATACTAAAATAAATTAAACTTACAAGTAGAGACTTCCTTTATATTTTTGATAACCTTTGTAAGATGCCTAAAATTTTTGGCGCTCTAATTGAAAAGGGATAAATGGAAGAACCAACTACCGTAAGTAAATGTTTATGGCCCCAAATCTCTGCAAAATTTTGCTTGTGATTCAGTACTAAATCGAAAAGGTAAATTTTTCACGGAAGTTTGTGGCAGATTGCCGGTAAGATTCGGTGCATTAAAATATAAAAACTTATTTCAAGCACCGATTGCTGTATTGCTGTAAAAAATACAACCCAAGATATCCGAAATAGTTTTTAAAAAAGATGAATGACCGAAGAAAAATAATTCCTTATTAATTGCGCTTATTGTGCGCAGTGAGTTTTCTATTTGTGAACTTAAGCACAAAACCAACGCAGCCACCATGATAGTTTCTATTCACACTTTAGAATAACCACTCGTGCAAGTTTGTGTGATAAATTGTGTAGTGAATGGCGGAAATGGTCTCATGGTCAACGCAAAGTAATTACTTAAAGAAAAAAAGATTTAGCAAAACTATGCGTGAAAAAATATTTTTATACAGTACTACTATAACCACATGTGCACAAGGTCTAGTAAATTGTACCCCTTCGGCAACGAAAACTAATGTTATTAACAAAGAGGACAAGGTTTTCGAGATATCATCATTCCAAGTAACTCTCCGAAACATTGAACACAACGTGTATACATCCGTAATTGTGTCCGTCTCGGTGGCGAAGGGAAACGCATGAAATACGCGAGTGACAGCATCACGATACAGCGTTATGCAGGCTGTTCACGACAAACTGAGCGTCGGAAAGCCCAGCTTAAGCTCTACTCGTGTGCACATTGTGTATTCTTCCGCCACACGTAAAACTAACATTGCGTTGGGCCTGAGCACTTTATTCATGAGTCGGTTAAGTGAAACTGTGGAATTTATTAGAAAAATAAATATTTTAGGAAATTGCCCAGTTTTTACCCTTACGTGCAACTAAAAAATAAAGAGGAAAATATATAATTTCATTATTAAGACACGTTTACCTAACACTGTCCATTCATTGTTCAGAGGGATCAATCCCCGCCATCCTGGATTTTTAGAATTTTCGCAAAACCCTACATTATAGATTTTGTATTGAATTTTACAGAACGACACAACACGGGACATTCCTTTGTACGTTTTCTGAAGTTGGTATTACTTGACTACTGTGGTTAGTTTAACAGCTGTAGTCACCAGCAGGAAGAATCCCTTACCTCTTCCCAGCTGTTACGAGCTAGAAATTAATAAAGGCAGTGAAAACGTAACAACCTGATACTGCTTGAGGAGCTATTATGTATGCTGTGCCATGCGAAAAATTTCGTTATACCAACTTAAACGTAAGTTACGGCGAAATATGCACAAATCCAACATGGCGGCGACTGATACCCCTCAAGAAATGGATGTACTTTCCCTCCGTCGTTACCAACTTGACTGGGCGCATGTTAGTCAGTTTTCCCGTTAAAATACACGCAGGTAGAGGCAGTGGCATTTTTCAAACGTTGGTTTTAAAAGCGGCCACTAACCACGAACAGCGTATATTCAGAAGGCCCGAGGCTTAAAAGCTAACGGCACTGTTGAACGCCCCCTGTTCCCGTCAATTACTAAGCTGTTCCCAGCCTAAGTGTAACTTTCGATAACAGCTCCACTCTTGCAGCTATTGCCGACGATTACGCCAACTTGAAGCGATCATCTCGAGAAGTTTGGGAGCCCAAGGTTGGTATGCGCTGGCTCGCGCTCGTTAAAGGGATAGAGAGAAGGCGACTTGAAGTCACCAGTCGCATGGCGTAAAACACATTTTAGATCAATGATTGAAAATGTGGCTGTTTTAAGGTGACTCTGTGCACTGTTGAGAAATATTCCTCCATTTTACGGAAAAGTGCTGGCAAAACTTTATCCAGAGGTGTCCGTAAATTATCCGCAAAATTACGGATACATTGATTTTCAAAAACAGACTTTCAGTATATTTCACGGAACCTCTACGTTAATTTCAAAGTTAGTTTTCTGTACTTCCAGTTTAAAATAAAAACAAAGATCATTTTCGTTATGTGGATGCTCTACCGTGTATAAAGATATATTTAAAAAGTTAAAATATTTTATAATTGAGCAAGATTTGAATTTGAGTAAAAAAGTTACAAGGCCATGACTCAAACCACTCGCCTACAAATCTCACTTGATAGCCTACGTATAACGATTTTATTTCAATTTGAGTCACATAAGAAACTTGTTCAGTTTCTATTGAAGTTAGTGTTGCTATTCTAAGTGTTGCTAAATGTTATAGGCGCCTGATGCTACTCTTTAATGTTTGAAAGAATAGGCCTTAGTGACGTGCATAACCTTAACTGCCGCAGAAACGATCATTTTCTTGTTACACTGGCGAAGAAAACTTAGTGTAGACTCGGCATTGTTCGTCCCCGAAACCCTAGGGCGCATGGAATGCGGAGACTTTTCCGTATTTTTTATTTACGGACTTAATTCCGTTTTTCGTCATTACGGATTGCGTTTCCGTATATTTAGTGTATATTTCCGCAACATATCCGTAATTATACAGACATTTTTAACAGTGCGGAATGCTTAAAGGCAATTTGTGACGGGGTGCTTTTTTAAATGCTTACTGCTTGCGACCAATAAAAATAAATTACTTAATTCGCTCTAAGGATTACAATGTACATATTACTAACTGTCAAAGATTTATTGTCTCTTAAAAACTATCAAAATATGTCAAATTCCCAAACATGCTAAAAAAAAACCTGAAATCAAACGTATGGCAAAGCAATAAATCCGATATGCTGACAATCTCAAACTCGTGACCAGAACTNATTCCCAAACATGCTAAAAAAAACCTGAAATCAAACGTATGGCAAAGCAATAAATCCGATATGCTGACAATCTCAAACTCGTGACCAGAACTCAGGACGTTCATAATGCTGGTAGCACGTATACTTCCTTGTAATAGCAAATCAGGTCACGTACATTGTCTAATATTGCTTATTCCAGTAGCAATGCTGTCCCGGTTGAAGCACGGCTTGCTGGAACAACAGACAACAATATAGGATCGACTACGGAATTGTTTGGTCATGCGGGATAACTCGTCAGGGTTCGAACTCGGTAAACGGACTCCTGCATAAGACACCAGTCAAAGCGGTTAGACTGCTCGCCTCCCACCAAGGCAAACCGGGTTCAATCCCCGGAATGGTCAGCTCCGGATTTACGCAAGTGGGAATCGTGCTGGAAGATGCCTCTGGTCGGCGGGTTTTCTCAGGGATCTCCCGTTTCCCCCGCCCTTGCATTCCGGCGCTGCTCCATTCTCACCTAATTTAACCCTCATCGGCTCTCAAGACCTCGATGTTAAGAGCCGCTCAAATCTCTTCGCTCACTCACTCATAAGACACCAGGTCCTATATATCTTGAGGTTTTGTTTTAGTTTGTGCAGATGTGCGTCCACCGCGCTGACGTTCAGAAAATTAAAACGGCCAACATTATCGACAACAATTTGTTAATGTAGATTATTTGTAATTAATTGAGCACCTTGAATTCAACCTCTTAAAAAAAAAAAATCTCTTTCTTTAACTGTATGTATTTTAATGGGCACACAAGCAGGAAAGCTCCCAGAAAAGTAAACAGTGATGGGGTAAAATAAGTCTCACGTCTAAACATCGTATTAAAAGTGCGGGGTTTATATTTTTAGGAACCCAATATCTTTGAAATAAATTTCTGTTAATTTTATGCACACAAGTTAATTGTTAAGTGAACGCACAATTTTCCGACAGACCGCGAAGAGGCCGCGGTGGTGAAGTGGTTAGACTACTCGCCTCCCACCTAGGCGGACTGGGTTCCTATCCCGGCGGGGTCGACCCCGGACACTCACGTGTGGGAAGCGTGGCGGACGATGCCACTGGTTGGCATCGTCTCTCTTCGCCTCACCCCCTCGTCGGCTCTCAATACCTTGATGTTAAGAGCCGCCAAAACCACGTCACTCACTCAGGAGCGTGTCGTGTGAGGGAGGAATCCAGAGCGCCAGCCCACACTGCAGTCGAAGTCAGGATAGAGTGTGTGGTGAATGTAATCACTCTGCTAGCTAGCAACTGTGAACAGTAGACAACCTCCTCGCTTACAGAGCTCACAGAAACATCAGCCTCGGGGGACGACTTGTTGCCGGAGCTCGTCGCTACAGCGATACAAAACAAGTCACTTCGAAACAGCTCCAACTAGATAAACACCCCCACGTACGTACACGCTCGCAAAGAAATTTGTTTTATAAGTTAAATTTTTTTTAGCAAAGGAATGTATTCACTTCAAGAGTAAGAGCCAGTAGCTTACCATTTTTTTATTACGCTGTTTGGTAACAGCAACTACAAATTTAATTCTCCGTTTCATATAACATAAGTGAATGTTGACAGTTCTCGAGAAGTAGTGCGAGAAGTATCCCTCCGCCACAGCTGTTCTGCCAGTGAAGAAAACGATGTTTGTAAACAAATTCTACGAAAATCCAATGCCATGGGGGCCATGGTGGCTGATTGGTTAAGACTGCTCCCCTTCCACCAAGGCGGACCGGGTTCAACCCCCCCCCCCTGGGTCGCCGGACTTTTTGCAAGTGGGAATAATCGTGCCGGGCGATGCCGTTGGTCGGCGGGTCTTCTCGGAGTTCTCCCGCTTCCCCCGCCCTTTCATTCCAGCGATGCTCCACACTTACCTCGACCACCCTCATCGGCTCTCAAGACCTCGTTGTTAAGAGCCGCCCACATCTCCTCACTCGCTCACTCCTATGGCATGGGGCATGCACTGGAAGATTGTTATGACCAAGTAATATTCTAGTTAGGACTCTGTTTGTTTTATTGGCAGGGCGGGGAACTGCACTCCGTCTCTCGTCTTTGCGGCTCTTCCCACGAGTAGCAATTTGAATTGCCCATTGGTTTGGCGATGCAGTGGAAATACTATAAATTACTGTAACTAGAAAGTTGTAACGTCATCGAAAGAACAAAACGCGATACATATGTCGCTGTTCATATCGATGTGAGGAATGCACGGTGTAAGCATTTTCAGAAAATTTAACTTCACATGTAAAAATTGTTGGATTTTCAATAAACTGAACTAAGGTAAAAAAAGTATTTTTTTTTAAGGCCACGTTTATTTCAAATGCCCTAACAACAGTTTCGAAAAATATTATTTACAAAAAAACACAAACTTACGAATTATTTCGTAGTTGCTGAAACTTGGCGAGCCTTGGACGATTACTTCACTAAAATCACTTTTGTCTACCACTGGTACGAAATAATTAGCTAACTTACTCAATTGACAAGACACTTGAGATGTTTATGAAATAAACAAATTTAAAGTTCGGAACGTAAAAACGTCGTCGCTAGACCTTCACGACAGATAGGGAAAATGGCGGTCCAAAGCACTCAAGCTACCTTTTACGAAGCGACAGATTCATGTCGATATTTCACTCCACTGACGAAACTGTTTTAAAAAGGCACCTAAAACGAAGTACATTTAATGAAATACGTAAATAAAAAAAATAATTACCTGCAGATATAATATTCCAACACCACCGGCAAGGAACTCTCTCTCTCACACACACACACACACATATATATATATATATATACAAATTAAGATGGAAGAGGGCTTCAATGGCATTCACCTAGTGGAGACGTTTCATGTAAGCCTAATGTACGCATGCTCCACCATCATTTTTCAAAATTTTTTAAAGCCCATGCTCTATAGCTCAAAAAATATCGTAGTTATTCTGAAAGTTTAATTTTTAAAACAACAACTATTGTAATTATCATTAAAGTTCTTAATTATAATTTTTACCGCCAAGTAAAATTTTTCTTCATACTTATTGCAAAGATGACCAGCATAACAACATACGTCCCACAACAACCATCAGCTGACACAATACTTTGTAAACGAGGGCGTATACCGTTTACAAACCGCGTAGGTTGGTCACAATGTCTCTCAGAATTTACTGAAGTTATATGGAACTCAGTATGTTCGCAATCATCCGGAGCAATATTTTGTTGCTTCCAACCTTTTTCTCGGTGCAAGTATAGTCAAGTATCAACGGTATAAAATCATTAGGATTTAGCAATGAAAAAAAATATTTCAAATAACAAATTTTTTATTTTGTGTCGTATGTTTGCTGTGGTTAGTGACAAATGGTTTTACGTTACACGGAAGAGAAGCAACTGATCCCTAAGTTTTCAAGGCGAAATACGCACTATGAACCAACACACCTTACATTTTTTGTGCTAAACAACTTTACAAAAATATAATACGAAAAAGTATACGTTTTATAAAAAATTCAAGTCAGAAGCAAATCAGAAAAAACCTGCCATACAATAATTACCAATAAAATAATTGGAATGTAGAAAAATGAGAAAAAATTTAGACACAGACTCTCAGATCAGGACACGTTTGGTTTGTTTCTGTTTTGCATGAACGTGACGAAATCTAAATAAATACTCAGTTCATAATTACGATAAACCGATAAATATATATCGTGCAATCCCTAACAATGCAAAATTTCAATTTTTTTTCTGTATGAATCTGGGGGACTATTTTAAACCACAAGTTATCGGTAACTGTTACACACAGTTACACGGTAACTCCTTTAAAGTTCAGTTGAAACGCTCAACTACCGAAGTCTTCTTTTCAGAATACGTCACGTAATGATTAATTCCATACCGCAACAATAAATTCTTGAAATTAACATTAAAATATTCTGTTCCTTTATCAGTATGCAAATTGTTTGGAACCCTCTCATATAATACCAACTCCATCACAGTGCTAGCTTGTAGACCAGTTTAATTCTTTACTGGCATTCCCCCAGCGAATTTGGAATAATACACGTCTATCATAGTCAAAATATAATTAAAACCACCATTATGTTTCGAGAGTAATAACATGTCACACAAATCAGCTTGAAAAAGATCACTCATTCCCAACGTAATAACCTTTCTTCTGGGAAAATTAACTCTGGCCAGCGCATGCAACTCCATAGCGAGTTTACTCAATTTCATGACTACTTTAGAAAATATATTCACCTTCAGCTCATTCTTAAATAACNCAACTCCATAGCGAGTTTACTCAATTTCATGACTACTTTAGAAAATATATTCACCTTCAGCTCATTCTTAAATAACCGATACTATTTCATGATTACTTTAGAAAATATATTCACCTTCAGCTCATTCTTAAATAATCGATACTATTTCATGATTACTTTAGAAAATATATTAACCTTCAGCTCATTCTTAAATAATCGATACTATTTCATGATTACATTAGAAAATATATTCACCTTCAGCTCATTCTTAAATAATCTATACTATTTCGTTTGTGTGTGAATTATTACCAGAGNTTAGAAAATATATTCACCTTCAGCTCATTCTTAAATAATCTATACTATTTCGTTTGTGTGTGAATTATTACCAGAGTGTTTAGAAGCAATGAGCAGTCTCAATCTGTCCACTAATTCGTTAGGATTGCCCCAATACACAACTGAAAGTCTATCACCAACCTCTTCTTTATACAAACCACTTCCAGCGATATCCCTTAATAAACTCAATTTTGGGTGATCCCCATCTTTAATACCCGCTAAAGATGATTCAATATTACGAAAATGAGCGTTTGTGAGTATAACAAGTCGTTGATACTTTTTTTTTTCAAATCAGCATCCGAATTCCCATTCGGTATCTTTTTAAATAATAATTCAAACAGACGTTAGTTCGCGTCCATCACACAATCACCTATTTGTATTTTATCTCCTGGTAAAAAATAAACTACCGAATCTCCTAAGAACCAAACATTTCCGTGTCGATATACACCATACGTCATATCGCGAGTAGGTGAAGAGCTATTTAACGCTAGATATCTACTAGTCAATTTAGAAAGTTTACAAATTAGTAGTTTCTTCTTCACAGGTTTGGTGAAGGGGGAAGGGGATATCCCGATCGATGTATAACCACGCCGTGACTCACAGTGTTATATCAGTACAGCGCAGGACGCGATGGAGAAGTTTAGTCCCGAATGCGAGTATGCAAGTGTTCTCCCGGNGTTAATGACAATACTCCGCTACAAATTCAAATGTGCGACAGACGCGAACATTGGAGCTATTCTGTAATTTGTCCGGAATACACGTACGTGGGAGTCAGTGAATGTAATGGGCGCGAGTGAGCAGTGTCTAATTTACGGTCAGACACAATATTGCAGAGCTGTTTAAACGAATTAGAGAACGATGTTCTAGATGAACAGATTTCAAAACGTATGTCATATAGGCAAATAAAATGTATGTTACAAAGGAACTGTTGCGCCATACCCGTAGTCTGGATGCGAAAATTTAATAAAATAGAACATTTTACCGAAATTCCCAGCGAAAACTGGTGGTTAGTTTTACCCTGTGGTATGTGTATATGTAGAGTTGACAAA
This sequence comes from Clitarchus hookeri, assembly GCA_002778355.1. Taxonomy (NCBI): domain Eukaryota; kingdom Metazoa; phylum Arthropoda; class Insecta; order Phasmatodea; family Phasmatidae; genus Clitarchus; species Clitarchus hookeri. The sequence continues at coordinate 800,882 of NQII01000232.1, forward strand.
AGCTAGTGGAAACATTTTAGTACAAATTAAAAAAAAAATCAATATGGCCGCGAGCCTATATAGGCAAGGGGTATCTGCACCAGGGCTTCAGTCATTCGTGTAAAATGCATGGCGTGCGTGTCCAACCCAGAGACCGACTACGAGGTGTTGCAAGTAGGGTATAGACGAGTATATGTCAAACCACACGACGGTGTGTTGCAGTCACAAGTGCGCAATGATATTGAACATTGGTGTTATACCTAAGATTCATATCAAGGCGTTAGGTTTCGTCAAGGAATAGACTGCAACAACATTGAGTGTGCGGCGCGGTACCTGGGAACCGACAACGACCTACCGTGTTCATTACAAGACTTAACTATAGCAAGCTGTAACGAAGAGATTGTGGAAGTACGTGGAAACGGAATAATCATCTACAGTAGAGGGATTATGGGGACTTTGGCACATCGGCACCTGGGACCGGAGCGTCGGAGCTGTTCGTGCTCTGTCATTTCGATCGGCCGGCATCCATTTTGATACACGTGACCTTGACCGTGACATTTTGACTTGACCCCGGCAACCTTTGACATTGGCACCGGCAACCTTTGACCTTTACCCTGGTGATCTTTGACCTTAACCACGGTAATCTTTGATCCCAAAAATATTTAAAAAAATATAAAGAAATTAATTAAAAATTATTAAAAATGTTATTTTAAAAACTTACATTTCCGAATGTTCCCTACATTCCCCTCCAAAACATACTCATTCCACCATCTTAGTTGGCGTCACAGCCACCATCTGCCATTATGGTTGGTGCAGTCCACAATCTTGGTAGGTGCAGTCCGCCATATTGGTAGGCGTCACAGCCACCGTCCGCCATCGTGGTAGGTGCAGCCGTCCGCCATCTTGGTAGGTGAAGTCCGCCATATTGGTAGGTGTCACAGCCACCGTCCGCCATCTTGGTTTTTCGTTTGTAATTTGTTTATACATTATTGTAGTTTGTCTCGCACCTTCGTTCAAACGCCATCTTGGTTTTTTCGTTTGTAATTTGTTTTACATTGCTGGTGCTGTCCCCAGCACCGCGCCCAGCAGACGACTAACCACCTCCACTCCTCCTTCCAATATATTTAATTTCTCCGCCAATGTTTCTCATTGGCCAATTCCTCGGGTGTTTTCGGAAAGCTTAGTTCCAACCAATCAGTGGCCTACTTTAATTGCGAGGGCTGACTATTTTTTTCTTAAAAACTATTTATAAGACGTACCCTGAGCCCCCTCGGGAAGTCAATCATTTTTCTCGCTCTTAGAAATGTACGCGTGTTGTCCGAGCGGCCATAAAATCCTTTAGACCATTTTGGCATTCGGAAGGGTGCGCTCCCTTAGTGCCCTGGACAAACGGGACGAGTTACCGCACCTGCCGAAATAATTTCTCCTGGTATACGCACCTTCCGAAATTTCGACCGTATTCAAGTATTTGCCGGCCTACCTGCAGCAGGACGAAGACATACGGGACTGCCTCCCGTGCAAGGAGTGTTTCGAGGGCTGCACCACCTCGATTCCCAACATGACTCATCGCAGGGGTTGGTGCAAGGCGCGCTGAGCAGCCCTCGCGACGTTTGCGCCCGTGGAAGACGACGTCCCCGTTGAAGAAGATGTCCGCGTGCATGGTTATCTACTCGCAAGCTGTACCCGTGGAAGAAAAAGTTACCTTAATAATAATACAAGAAACTGGCATGTGTTTGTGTGTACAGATTAATATTTAAAGTCAGGTTGGCAGAAGTTAATGGTTTATATATGGCATTAAAGGTAGTTCGGTGATTTAATTAATAAGCAGTAATACAAGTTACTAAAGTTGATAATTGAAGTTAAAGTTGAGTTATTAATATTCACTGTGTAGTGTGTTGTTTGAAGTTAATATTTAATAAGTCGGAACCAACAGTAAACAGTAATGGTAATTTAAATAATTTAATGTGTTCTTTATATTACCTTAACTGTAGTGTAGAGGTGTTATGGTGCTGCTCGAGAGAGGAGAACCACATCAAGAACTGCAAGGATTCGTCTTTTGAAAGCCAGCAAGTGTTGTCAATACCTCTTGCTGCATCGGTGGGTAGTGATTCGTCAGGCGATTATGACGCGACAGTTAATGCTAATGACGAATGAGAGACCTATGAGGCGTGGTAGAGTGGGTGGATGGTGAGAGGGACGAACTACGGCGACTTATAAGGGGGGGGGGATAGATTCGGGTGGTGTTGGTGGCTTGTGTGGATGTTGATGGCGGCTGAGCTATGATAAGTAAATGGTGAGGGAAGTGGAGCGACGAGACATCTGATGGCGTGGGGCATGGGCGGGGAGTGGGAGGTATGTGTGTTATGTAAAGTCAATAATACGCTTTGTGGGTCAGAAGATTGATTGGCTATATAACCAATTAAATAAAGAGGTGGCGGTTCAGTCGGCTGGTGATTGTCGTACAAGGGAGAGTCTGTGCTCTGCCATATTTACGAAAATCTAACCTTCAGTGTCACGCACATTCAACTTGGTTTGTTGTAATATGTATGTAATTTTTTCCTCTTATCATTTTTTACAATTTTAAAGATTTTTCGCTATTTTGTCTTGATTTTTCCGGTTGAAGGTCAATGGGGTCAAGGTTACGGCCACCAACATTTAAAATGGGTGCTGGAGTCAGTCACGCAATATGCTCGACGATTTTTTTATTTATTAAATTTTTTAACATTTCTTCTCGATTTTCGAGTTTAAGATCATTGTGGTCAAGGTAAAGACTACCGGCATCCAACATGGGTGTCAGAGTTAGTGATGTAATATATTTCTAAACTTTTATTGGTTTCTTTAGATTTCTATAATTTTTTTTTAGATTTATAGTTTTCAAAGTTTTTGGAGTTAATGTCAAGGTAGTCAACTTGGTGGCCGGGGGTCATCACTTAAGATTTTCCTTAATTTTTAGAACTAATTTTTCTCGATTTTTTATGATTGGAAGGCTGGAAGTTAGGGGTAGGGATTTATGGTTAGGTTATGGAGTTGAACAGCGGGAAGGGTGGGTTAACATTATATGTTCCTCGATTTTTATAATTTCTTTTGCGATTTTTCTCGATTTTATAATAATTGCTAGGGGTGGGGGCGGAGAGGGAGTGAGGTTAGTGTAGTGGGATGAGTGTGAGGTTATGTTCTCCGACTTTTAGAATCAATTTTTAGTTTTTTTTTTGCGATCATAATCGAGTTTTTGCGACTGGGGGGATTGTTGTGAGGGGGGTGGGTGGTTGATTAGGGTGGTGGGGTGAGCAAGTGGTAGGGTAGCGCAGCGTTATGTTATTCGATTTTTAGAATTTTTTTGCGATTTTTCTCGATGTTACAATAATTTCTAGGGAGTGGGGATGGGAAGAGGGTGAAGTGAGCTTGGCTAGGGGTTTAGTGAGGGGGTGGAGGCCCACAAGTGTTTAGAGAGCCCCCTAAATATTTCAACTGGCTCGAAAATTGTCTTTCGGGGTTGACTTATGCATATTATGGGGTATAAACGTTTTTGAGGAAAAAAACGGGAAATTTCGAGGGAAATTATAGAAATTTTGAGTGTTATTAAGTGATAGACAGAAAATTTTGAGGGAAAAACGGGAAAATTCGCGACGTTATCCAAGATGGCGGACGGATCCTGATACATAATGCGTGTGCCTGAACCGACATAACCTTACTACTTACGTGGTTTCAATGTTCATTTTTGTTTCAAATTGTTTTAATTAAAATAAAGGAATTTAAATTATAAGAATACGAACTAGTAACTGTGTTATATTACTGACCCACACCAATATGATGTAAAGTAGGAACCTCGACTGCACAACAATTCGATAATATTTTTACTTCGTCGGTGAGGGGGGGGGGATATTGTCCGCTTACACTTAAAAAATGTCAAGGGCTGGCCCTGACTGCCCGGCACGATTCCCACATGCGAAAATACGTGAGAGGTCCTACCGATCCGACAAATGAGTTCAGAAGTGGGTGGCGAGTGGCGAGAAGGTGAGGATGCTACCAGAATTCCAGAACTGTCAGTGTATTCACTATGATCGTGTTCCGACTGTACAAGTAAAAACACGGCTACAAAGCATCGACTTAACGCAAAATTACACCACCCGTGTTTTGAAATGTCACGCCTCTGGCATTAGAAAGGGAAGTAAATTGCAAAATGGATTGTCTCGGGATTATTTTTTTTTGTGAAATAAAATTTCCTCGGGTTAGCTGAAGAAGTTCGCAGCTCTCTTTTATAAGTTTTGCTGCGGTGTGTCGCTTGCTATTGATCTTCGCGCCCTTTCTTATCCACCGTAGCTTCAATGTTCTTGCGCTAGGAAACAAAAAACATCTGCATCTCTTCCTTCTCGCGATCATCATTCGTCGACTTCCGGTCATAGCAGATCTCACCGGCCAGTTAGTTCAGTAACGCCAGATATTGTTACTATAGACTATAATCATAATAATGGCGTGTGGGGAGTGCACCCAGGGCAAGGCGACACCCTCCGAGTGACGGTCTTTCCAGCTGGGACCCGTAGGTGACCGTCATCCCCGAGCATGACAGAAATGAGACCCTAGAATGGAGCGGCGCTGCTGGAATGCAAGGGCGAGGGAAACGGGAGTACCCTGAGAAAACCCGCCGGCAAGCGGCATCGTCCAGCACGATTCCCACATGCGAGAATCCGGGAGTGAACCCGCCGGGGATCGAACCCGGATCGCCGTGGTGGGAGGCGAGTGCCCTGGCCACTACGCCACCGCTGGTTACCATAGACTAAATACATGTGGGGTGGACCGAGTTATCGTCTTGTGCGCATGCGCCTAACGTTGACCTCGCCCACATCAATACAAGTCATACAGCCAACAGTAGTGAACGTGTGCGTATATCTAAATTTTCAAAAGAGAAGCACTTTCATATGGATAAGGTCGTGCAGACTTTCGAATGAATCGTAGCAGAAGGCGTGGGTGAGATGAGAATCCTCGGCTGTGGATGGATGACATGTAAAAGCGCATAAAACAAATTGAAATCTGCGTGACCGTAAATTAAAGAGGACTAACACCACATTTACTGAACTGCAACGTTAACTATAATCCATTCGCTGTATCTTGGCACTTTTCGAACTAAACCGCTGCGAAATCGCCCCATGTGTGACGCGTTTGGTTTTGACCAAAATTCGTCGAGTAGTACAGGCGTTTTACACTTCTGTTTACACAAAATCATCTTATTTTTGGTTAAATTTAACATTTATTTATATTTTATCTCTAAATTATAATATTTCGTTATAATTAATATGAATAAACCGAGAAGAAATTGGCGTTTTGGTAATACCTAGTAAGAAATATTGTAAAACTGAGTGCGCACGAATGCGGTGCGTCGTCCTTTTGGTGTAATTTTCTAGACTCGGTTAAGCTTTGTTTGCATGAGGCGGAGGGATAGCCTGAAAGTAGAACTTGAGCAGGACCTCAGAAAAGTTGGAAGTCGCCATGAATGGACTATACCGCTGTAATGATGAAAAATAATTAGAAAAAAGTTCGTTTCCAAATGCTAATTTGTCATCACGCCAGTCATCAATACTTTAATTTCGCTTCTTTTAAATATTTATTATTGAAAAAAATGAAATGTTGAATCGGTTATTTTCTATATGACAAGCGCTTCGCTTCAACGTACAGCGGAAGAGAAGACAATGGGTTGAGATAAACTAAAAAAGTGATTTTAAAAACGAACCAGCTATACATTTGTGTTCATAGTGTGTTCTGTTTCAGTTGAGACTCCTGAGGTTCTAGGTCAACAAACACACTGGGCAACACCCTTGCGGTGACCTTGTTTACGCGCTGGTCACCAGTAAAAACATTGTAGCGACGACGGCAGTGGAGATATTTCAACCCGGAATAGGACGTCAACAAAATAAACACTCCGATGAGATGGACTGCAAAAGAAACGTTGCTGTTCTGTGGCCTGTTAATACTAACGTGCAAGCACAAGCAGTGTATATCACAACAACTTCACTTGTGTCATGTAGTGAGCTTTTGCTGCACTTGTATCGCTGCTTGTATCGCTGCTTGTATCGCTGCTTGTATCGCTGCTTGTATCGCTGCTTGTATCGCTGCTTGTTTTGCGGATGTTGGAAAGGAAGACATGGACGAAATGTGGAAGGGATTCCGAAATGCTTTTTAACAGCAGACACCGATTCTCTTTTCTAGGCGTTAAATAAAGATAAATATTAATCCTAAATCACAGAGGGCACCACGGTGGTTTAATGGTTAGACTACTCGCCTCCTACCAAAGCGAACCGGGTTCGATTCCCGGTGGGGTCGCCCCCAGATTTTCGCATGTGACGATGTTGCTAGTCGGCGGGTTTTCTCGGGGATCTCCCGTTTTTCCCGCCCTTGTACTCCGGCGCTTCTCCACTCTCACCTTGCTTCACTCTTATCGGCTCTCAAGATCTCGATGTTAAGAGCCGCCCAAATCACTTCACTCACTCACTAAATCACAGAAAGGAACTTAATAGGGAGAGTTTATATTGGAAGATCACGTTGGCCGCATACAAATATAAAACAGCTATGTGCTAGTATCGACAAGATCATAATTCACAGCAAGACTGTGTTGGTGCTGAGTTCTCATCAACACAGAATCAGTCGAAATCTTACGCCCCTAAGGCATAAATAAATTACGAAATAAATATGGGATTTAATGTTAAGAGTTAAAGTAGCTATGTGGAGCACAGATTTACTATCAGTAAATTTCCCTGATGATATGTTGAACTCAGGTTCGGTTACTTGCTTAACTGGAACATCACGACGTTCAACTTTAGCATGCAATGCTGATACCTGATGAACAATAACACTTCTCAGATCACAGCTAAGAGCAAAACTTTAATTACAAAGCTTGAAAGCAGGCTTTTATAAAAAAAAAAATCGCTTTTCCAAAAAAAAAAGTATGCATTACTATCTTTTAACAAACACCGTGAGAATAAAAATCAACGCGTAAAATAATCAACAATTCTTGTGTAATAAAATACATAATTGGTAGTTATTTCAGTAGCTTAACGTTGTGAAATAGTTACTACGAGCGTGTCACACGTTTGGTTAAGTAACTTCAATCGTATGTGCCAACAGAACTAATATGGCGGGGAGGTTGGAAAATTTGCCAGTGATAAACTGTCAACTTGAAAGACGGCAATGCGCAGAACGCAAATAAAAAAAGTAATTAAATTTTCATATAAAATGGTGTCTCGTGACTATTCTGTTGACCAAAATGTCAACTGGCTCACGGCCTCCGCGGGTTGAAGAGGACTCCCAGGGCTCGAGCAGAACCACTCCAGCAAGACGCGCTGCTATTGGCCGCCCGACTCCCAATGGCGATAACGAAAACAATCCCCCCTCCCTTACTCCTAAACCAGAGTGTGTACCCAAGCTCTCGTCCCCTCGGCCCGAGCACCGCTTAACATATTTACTTCTCGCTCGTTTCGTCGGCATATCTCTTTTTTCCTCCCAACATCCCTGGCTAATTCTCGTCAAAATATTGACACTAGTGGATACAAGCTTCGGCACTCTGTGAAACTTTTCGCAATAAATTAAAATGAGCAAAAGATCCCTGACCCTAATTAAAAAAAAAAATTGAACAAGAATCTATCGCTATGACTCCGATTACTGACATTTTTGTGACCTAATTCCGAAATTCCAGCGGAGCAGTGTAAATACGCGCGTTGCGAAAATGTGAGTTTTTGTTTTACTGTTTCATACGTAAACAATTTACTTTTCACACAGTGAAATTTCCTCTGGGTCTATAATAGCAATGCAGATGTAAGCCGAAAAATTATGAATGCATGTGCAGCAAAGTGCTATGATTTCTACGCATGCGCTCGTGGAAAGCAAGCAAAAAACAGTTTGGTGCGTTCACATTAGGCTAGTTTAACCTCCACTAAAAAAATAACACTTTTTCTTCCTGTAAACTATTTTCAGAGGAAACAGTGTTTTGGTCGCATTAAATTACATTAGGAGTGTACTGTGTTCTTGTTTCTATACTCCTGTCCATTACAATTGCAACACCAACAAGACCCACACCTGAAGAACCACACATTGGGGGAATGCATAGAGCAGGGTAGGGAAATAACGTAATTACTGATTAGTTGTTCAGCCAATGGCGACACTGATAAGCGGTATGTAAGTGGAGGTCGGGGAGCTGATGAGAGGTAATAGTATTGTTTCCCCGCTGACAAAGTGAGCATGCCGCGTTGAAGAATACGACAACTATACGAAACGATTTCCGTCTGACTGCGGGAGAATCGTGGCCTATCGAGGATTGTGGATTATCCTACCACGGAATTGGTTCTAGTGTTTGATTAAATGCAACCAAAGTGAAGCGGATATGAAATTCGTGGGTCAAGGAGGGACGGGCTGAGCGACATGGAGGAAGTCTTGTTGCACCAACGAGCGCAAGGACAGACATCTGTTGCGCATTGCGATTACGGAGTGCACAACCACATCAAACACCCTCGCTCATGAGTTCAGGCACATGTCACATCAACCGGTGTCCCCATGCATGTCTCGTCGCCGTCTGCAGCATCAAAGCATCATGTCCAGGCGTCCATTACTGTGGCTGCCACAGACTGCTGACCACGGGCCAGCGGCCTGTGGAACGTCGGGTCTGGAGGGACGAATGGCATGCCGTCGTCTTCTCCAACGAATCTCGCTTCTGCTCGCAGCACCATGATCGCCACACTCGTGTCTTGGAGCACAGTGGCGCACGTCTATCCGAGTCCTGCATCACGCACCGTCATACCGGCTCAGAACTGGGAGTTCTGGTACGGGGAGCAACCGGATTCTCAGTCCCGCACGCGTCTGATCCGCATCACCGGTATGCTGACTAGCAACCGTTACATCGTGGAGGTGTTGGAGCATGTTGATGTCCCCCGTCTTCAGGGCCAGCCTGGGGTCCTATACCAACAGGAGAATGCCCAACCGCATGTGGCACACATTGTCCGACAGTTCCTGGACGATCACCGTGTCACACTGCCTCTGTGGCCTGCGCGTTCACCGGATCTCTCATACATCGACGGCTGACCCGCTACAAGACACCCGCAGTTACAACTGATGAACTTTGGCACACATCGAAGCAACATGGGTGGAGACACCCCAGACGGACATCCAAAGTATCTTCCTCTCGATGCTGCATTGTACAGCAGCGGTTACCGACACCTGTGGCGGGGCCACACACTACTGATACCCCATGTTCTGTACGTCATACCGAGCTGCAAGAGTAATCATGTCATCTGTGTATAATGGGTATTCTGTCTAATAAATCTAGCTGTGATAGCTCATACCCTTTCTTCTTGGTGTTGCAATTTTAATGGCCCAACAGTGTATCTTACAGTAATATCTAAGAAATATTACATGAAACCACATTCTCCGGTATGTTGATGACCAGTGGCGCCATTTTGCTGGTGTGTGCGGACGGTGTTCGCGGTATAAGTAGCTATTTTGTTTCTGTATTCTTAAGTATTCTGTGGCCCAATAACAAAAATTACAGGAAAGTATATGTGCCAGTTTGTACCAGTACCACACGACTTCGCAAACTTTTCAGTTTTTTTTATTAGCTATAGGGAATGGTGTGGTCAACATATCAAGGCGACCCGGATGTTGTTTTCCGACGGATTCAAACCAGGCTTTTTGCACGTAAGAAATATGACGGACGTTTCCACTCACCGGTGAGTTTTGCTTTTTCGGGGTACTCCCGCTTTTTCAAGCATTGCATTCCGCCATTGAGCCATCCCCAGCTCGCCTGAACTCCTATCTGCTCTATAAGTTTGTTAAACGCCACCTTAATGCCTGACTAGTATTTCTCTGGGGTTTGTTTTTCTCCCAGCAAGTTGCAAAACAGCTACCGCACTGCAAGCACACATGAAACACACTACTGCGAAATGTTTATTTTTTACAGCAGACAACACGACAACTTACATCACAGAGCACATATCTTCTCTTCGCCTATCCTTCTCGCGTACACGCAAAGCATTTTAAGCAACGCAGCAGACAGCTTTAAAAAATACCAGGTCTGTGTGGTGCAAAAACCCCTCGCACTACGTAATGCACCTCGACCCCGCTACTGCGAGCTTCGTGAACCCACTCGCAAACTATTAGTAAATTACCGTGTCAGCGTACACGTATAAAGGAGGTTATCGGTAAACTGAGCACTTTTGGAAGCCTTGCTTAAGATCGACTCATATCTAGATTGAGTATTCTTACACCGTATGTTAAAATTAGCATTGCAGTGGACCTCGTCGCTTTGATTCACGCTCCAGTCGAGTGAAAAATCTGAAATTGTTAGAAAATTTAATTTATACAAATTTTGCTAACTCTTGAATTCTTAGGAATTGAAAAAAAACTTACAGCTAAATAAATAATTCCAGGACTCCCAAATGTTTACCTAATACATAATTCATCGGTTAAGACATGTAACTGCTTTCCCTCCGTCGTTACCAACTTAACTGAGCGCTTGCCAGTCAGTGTGCACGTTTAAATACATGCAGGTAGGGACAGTGGTATTTTCCAAAGGTTGATTTCAGAAGAGCTGAGATAACCGTGAACAGCCTTACAGTGAGTTCTTCGCCACGCATCCAGGTGGCGTTCCTGCATCCGCTCAGGAGAGAGACACGGGAAGTTGCCAACTTCTGTACAGCAGCGACGCTAAACGTCCTCGTATTTGCAGCTTGGACATGCAGAGCCTCCAGGTTCCCGCGGCAAGATCTCACGGCTAGATATGCTGCGTAACACGCTAGTTCAGAACAAGTTTCGTGATTGGATTATTTATGCTCTCACGTGTCTGCCAATCGCGGACGTTCAGTATCGAGATAACTCATTTCTGATTGGTCCAGTCCGGTATGCAATGTCTTCTCGCACAGACACGCGACCAATAATAGCCAGCACTGTGAAAACAATGGTTTTTGAATGTCATGTCAAATTATAAAAATATACGCGAATATTTTTCTCTGCAAACTTAAATAAAATAAATTATGTGTATGGGGTAGCGAAATTTCGCGAAAATATTTCAAGACAAGTGATATTTCGAAACAATGTAAGGTCATTTACGTATCCTGATTGGCTGAATTGCTTTTTGACACGCGTTAACGGTCTGCGCACGAATCACGTAGTAGCAGTGCCGATGTTGCCGAATTGTGATTGGCCCGGTAAAATATGAAAAAAATTGATATCTGCAACAGTGGAACTTTATTACAAGCGATGAAAGACCATAGATTAAACTACGCCCGTATGTTTGCACTTTTCTCTTGCCACTTAAGGAAACTGCAAAGGCAAGCTTTAAAAGTGCGATGTTTGATCATTTTTGAGAAATTTTATCTCAATGGATATACACTGAAGAGCCAAAAAAACTGGTATAGGCGTGCGTATGCAAATAACAGAGGTATGTAACCAATCAGAGTAACGCGATGCGGTTGGCAGCTAGATCGGCTACTGCTGCTACAATGGCAGGTTATCAAGATTTAAGTGAGTTTGAACGTGGTTTTATAGTCGGCGCACGAGAGATGCGATACTCGATATTAGGCAGGTGTACCAGTTTTTTTTGGCTCTTCAGTGTACTTAATATGTTAAAAGTAAAAACATAAAGGCATGATTTTTTTTTACCTTTTCTGGCAAAACGTTGTATTTCCAGAACATTTATTTACTAAGAAACGCGAATACGCGCAAACAATGACTTCACAGAGAACGTGTCGTGTGACCGTGGACTGCTGTTAAGGCCCACCACTGCGTGTGACGACAGTGAGCCGACGACGCAGCATTGCCGGGGCGGAGTAGAGCGCCTGAGCTGTGACGTCAGCAGTGATGAGAGAGAGAGAGAGAGAGAGCGGCCAGCAGGCTCGGGGAGGTCGGGTTGCAGCGTGATGATTGGAGAGCCCCTGGGAGTGTGGACCACAGCCTCTCCAGTAAGAGGACGTCAGTCTGGAGTGTCGAGTCCCGTTGCCAGAAGGACCGCGCCAACCCGCCGCTCTAACAGCGAGGAAGCCACAGTCCGGAACTACACCGCCTTACGACTGTCGTATAAATTGAAATATAACATGCTAAAGGCGCTGGGCACGAACAAATTTCATATTTTATATTTTTATCACATATTGTTCAACTTTTAGAAAATATAAATGATTACTCCTCTATTCGAAAAAAAAAAAAAAAAAATTTGCGCATATAGTTTTTCCAAGAGCTAATTGAAGACGTCTATCAAATCGTAGTTGTAAAATATTTTCGAATTAAAACAAAAATTGCTGAAATAACAACATTCTTACAAATTTTTGATCTGTTGCTTCCCCTGAATTTTGAAAAATAACTTTTGCCAGACACGCATTCAATTGAAGCAAGGCGAGACCTTTCAGTTTCCCTTATTAAATTTAGTGCAAACAATCCGGTTTTTTAATTTGTACAAAAACAGTATAATTTTAANAAAAAAAAAAAAAAAAAAAAACTATGCGATATAAGAAATTTTATCCTAGGAAAAAGTAGCCACAGTTAATGTCTACAAGTTGTAGAGTATGTGGTACAAAACAAAATAATTTATTTTGGGGTCAATGCCCCGGCCGAGTGAAAGAATGCGTTTTAAATGTTAAATGATTTTAACTGTTTCTCAGATACCTTTCACAATAAAGTTTTTGCACAAAAATACTTTGTGCCCTTTGAATAGAAAAACCATCACACTAGAGAAAAATTAAAAAATAAACTAACAAATATATATATTTTTTAACGATTTTTAGGGTATTAAAAAGTTTACAAAAACTTAATGTGCACTCCGTTGTAATGATATTTTACATTATAACTTTTTATTATTAGGCGCTACGAACGCACATGTTTTCGCACTGTTTTTCTTCATAATTATTATAATTTATTTATAAAATATAGGCAAAACTTCAATTTAACTTAAAATAAAACACTTCCATGTTAACGCTTGTGGTACATGGAATTTTTAGGAAATAACTAAACACGCCATACATGGGGTGATTTTTCAAATGTTTGATTCAAAAAGTGTACAGAAACCGCGAATAGACCATATCCACTGAAATTACACAGCTGCAAAGGCATAACTACTGATCGACGAACTCAAAATTACGTCACAATATTTGTTCCGCCAAAATGTGGCAAAATCAATATTGTGACGTAAATACGAGTTCTTAGTTCAGCCGTTAGTTCCGTAGCGCTGTGTAAGGCCAATAACTATAGTATCGCCGATGTAACTTCCCACACAGCGCAGGATATCCACTGGATGTCCTAATTATATCCACAATATCTAAATTTCATTTAAGTCCTACAGTGTATCTCTAATGTATCTCCTTTGGATATCCACACTCTAAGTCCGAATCAGTGATATCAATCAGTGAAATAACATCCGCTGAATGTCAGTTGATAAGCTACTGCCGACTGGCAAATCAAGGAAATGAACTGGGAACAAGTGACTTGTGGCAGTGGAATTCTCGACATTCAGTGGGAATCACAAATAATTTAGTGAAATTCAGCCATCGTATTAATTCGTTATCAGGCACTTATTATCAGTCGCTCAATTTGCACTTTTTTTTTCCCACTGATTTGGCTCAATTATCACCGTTTCAGATTTAGAGTGCAGTAGTAGTTACCAGTATGTACCACTTACTGGGTATCACTTAAATATTACAAAACCACCAATGGCCATCACGTAAGGTAAGTGGCTACACCTAAAGATATATATAGGCCATCCAAAATATCTATATCACTTTTTGGATATTGGGCAGACATTTGGATATCTTTTGGTAGTCTTTTGAATGTAACTTTGCTAATATCGGATGTCCTTGGATATCCTGAATGTCGAAGTGTCACATCCGTCAGATATTCACTGGATGTCTCTGTGTTATATGGGCTAGGACTTGGCAGCTCTGCCAATGTCGGGCCACTTCTCCCCGGGAAAGGAAACAATTGGACGCCGGTGGTACGGCAGGGGGGAGGGAGTGCTTGCAGATTGTCTGCCCGCCTGCCAGCTACCTGTGGTTGGTGCTTTCCAAGTCGTTCTGTCTCTCTCATTCACTTGGGTAGGCGGAGACAAGTCCCTTCTTAGGCCGGTGTGACTGTAGTTGGATATAGCGGTACTTTCGAAATTTTCCTTTTAAAATATAAAGCAGTTGCAAAAACCAAGAATTCGATATGGCGGGCAATGTTCCCCTTAATAACTCATTACAGTCCATTCATGTTTACTTCCAACTTTTCTGAAGCCGTGCTAAAGTTCTACTTTCAGGATATTCCTGCGCTCCCTAACTACGTATTACCAACACACCTATTTTAGGTGTTATTTAATCACATTAATAATAAATGCAATATTAATATATATATATGTAAAAGTTAAATTTAACTAAAAATAAATACTTTTATATAGTCCATTCATTGTTACTTCCATCTTTTCTGAAACCCTGCTTAAGATCTACTTCCAGAATATTCCTCCACCCCATGCAAACAAAGCTTCACTAGGTCCAAAAATTACACCAGAGGGTCAACGCACAGCATTCTTGCGCACTCAGGTACATAATATTTTGCGTAACAACTATTTATCACTAGGCATTAACGAAACACATATTTTCTCCCTGTTTTTATTAGTATAATTTATAAATGGAATATCACAGTTTCTAGATGGAATTTAAGTCAAAGTTCAGATTAAGCAAAAATAAGGTATAGGTTGTTCACGGTAAAATGAGCACTTTAGAGACCCCAGTTACTTTTTTCCTATCAGCCATTTTTTATCCTTCTGCCACTGTATAAAATAAATATTGTCTTGTAAGTAATAAACACAGTGTATATATCTCACCGGACTCTAAAGTTAACGTCTAAGGCTACAATAAAATATATTTATTGACTATTATTCCAAATGAGAGGGGTTCGAAAAATTGCTCAATTTACCGCGAATAGCCTATACTTTTATGTCGACAGAAGTATAAAATGCTTGTGACAGATGACGTATTTAGGATACAACCTAACACGTCGTACGTGGCGTGAATTTTCAAAAGTTTGATGCGAAAAGTGTGGAGAAACAGCGAATAGTTAGTGACGGGAGTGTATAAAACTCTTGTGATACACGACGACATGTTTGGAATGCAACTAAACACGCGATAGGCTACATGGCGTGAGTTTTCAAAGACTTGCTTAAAAAAGAAGTGTTGAGAAACCGCGAGTTGACAAAAACGGAACATGGAAAAGCTGGAGCAGGAAGACGCGTGGTAGTTTGGCTCGCGTGTACGCGGCAGTCGTGTAGTACACCGGGGGTGAAGACATCGCGGCTTGTCGCGGTGTAGGAGTTCGCGAGCGCCAAGACGTCGCTATCATCTTTGTCCTCCGTATCACTGCGCCCTGGCACCTAGNCCTCAAAGCGAGTGATACTCCCCCCCCCAGCTAAAACCTCGTTCGCTTTGCCTGAAAGCCGAACGCCGCGTCACCCACCGTGTAGGCATTTTTTTTTTATTTCATCCTGTTTCGAATTTAGGAGGGTTTATCGAAAAACGCGACAATAGAAGCCTAGCTAATTGCCCTACCCTTCATTTCGGACATAATATATTAATTAAGAAAGCATATTTATGCAAAATTATCTTAATAAATTTTTTTTTTAAATGTATTAATTCTCACCTTTCAATGACAATCAGGAAATACCTAATAATAACCAGGTACTAAAATTTGCAGATAGCTATAAACTGTTTAAAGGTTTCAAATTTCATACAGTCTACACATAAATTTGAAACGATTTACAACGCACGATCGTGAAACTAAAACGTGATGTGCAACAGTTTTAACGTCGAATTTCTAAGAACTAATAGGATTATTTATTTTAATTTATAATTAAATAAAAAATCAACTCAACAAATGTTCGACATTCCAGCAAGAGCGAGGCACCAGGAGGAGCCATTCTCGCCTTGTTGCAGGGCCGCCACTACACAGGAACTGTACAACCGCGTATTAAGGCCCCTGTGTACTTGTAGTTTTGCGCGCTCAAGGGCCAGAAGCGAGGCAGCGATAAGGGCGACACCAACACGCGCCCGCAGCGCCTTATTGCTCCTTAGCGAAAGATACTGAACTGGATTGTAGCGTGATGCTGCGTATTTAAGAATTCAGTGTCGCGCGCCTACGACCTACGAAACTTGTCCTACACGCATGATCGCACCGCCTTGTTCTCCAGGCGTCGTACTATGTGCAGAACTGAAGTCGCATAACAATGGCCTTGACATGCCCCCTTGAGACTGAGTTCCGGGGAGCGTGCAGGCCTGGCGATTTATCCTGCACGTCCTATATACCTGTGCGAAACAGGTAATACACTCACATCATTCCAGCGCATCACACTATCAATAACATCTCGTAAGAGATCAACTATTACCAGTACGTGTGGTACAATGTTGGAAGGTCGGTAACCCGGAAACTATCGACTTTAGGGCATGTCCATGAGGAGATTTTGTGTTGTTTTGGGCTGCACTATCCCCTTACTGATTACTTCTCACATAATTGGGAACATTTTGTATATTTAATAGTAATGGAAAAAACGTTTTAATTCCACGTATAAAAGTTCGACAGACTTCAAGAACACACACTCGTGTGCTCCATTCATGATTGGAGTGTAGTTGTTCGGACACATCCTCGGCGACTCAAATAAAACGTCGTGATAACGTGCAACCAAGTTGGATATATAGGGCCACGGCGGCTGAGCGGTTAGACTACTCGTTTCCCACATCGGCGAACCGGGTTCGATTCCCGGCGTAGTTACTCCCGGATTTTCGCACCACGATGCCGCTGGTCTGCGAGTTTTCTCGGGATCTCCCGTTTCCCCACCCTTGCATTCCGGCGATGCTCCATACTCATCTCACTTCGCCCTCATCGGCTCTCAAGACCTCGATGTTAATAGCCGCCAAAATATCTCCACATTCTCTCCACATTCACTTTATATGTAATCCGAAATGTGTGCACGACCTTGAAGCTGCTGCGTCAATAAGAAAGAAAGAGGAATATGGGGTAGGGGAGAGAGTTTGTGTTACACGTATTCCCCAAGATTTCACTTGAGCTTGTCGAGTAGTACTTCCAAGGCTCTAGGGAGGACTAGGAGAAAACCACGTGTCTATCGCGAACGCTCTAGTTACGGGCCTGACGTGTGTTATCCTGCGACCTTGACGTGCTCGCCGCGAAAACACGCCTTACTGCTAGCTGCGGCAGATTGCTGATAGCCGCAGCTCCTCCTCGATAACGATAACCACCTNACCTGCTGCCAGGCCTTCCCCTTTCCCCGCCCGCCCTTTCCCACCCACACACGTCATGTATTATCACGCCACATGTACAATCAACATTGCCACGGGCCTTAGAACTGTATTCGTGCGTTGGCCAAGTGAACAAATTAGCTGGTTTTTACACTTATAAGTGTATCACTGCCCCAGTGATATTTCGCGAAAAGATTTCGAGACAAGATACGGTCCAAAGCAATGTAGGGTCGTCCAACTTCTTTGATTGACTAAAAAATGTTCTGGCCCGTGTTAACAGTTTGCGCACGAATCACGAACGGTCAGTATCAGAGAAATTTAATACTGACTGGATCACTCACGTAACAGACCGTCTTCAAACGAAGAGAAGCGGCCAATGAAGACTGCAAGTCTGCACATAGGATATTGAAGTTTAGCCTCCGTGTGAATATTCCCGCGAAATATAGATGGCCCTACTTATAAACATTAAAAAAAAAAGAGCATTAGAAATCACTTTGGTACTCACAAATATTTACCGAACACTTTTAATTGATCGTTAAGACATGGAACTACTTTCCTTCCGTCGTTACCAACTTTACTGGGCGAACGCCACCCAGCGTGCCCACAACAACTCATGCATATCGGGACACTGACACTTTTCAATGGTTGATTTCAAAAGTGCTCAACTCCGAACAGCCTATACTCTCTAATCTGCCGCTATTTCAGTTCGCGTTTATTCCGAAAATACACGCTATTATTATTGTTATTTTATTAATATGCCTATATAATCTTTCATTTCTTATATGTTGAGGTGGAAACCACAAGCCTGTCTTAAGGGATAGAGTTGGATGCCATTTCGGATTTATATAATATTGCAATTACTCAATTCTGGAATTAATGTTTGAAAATACGACTTCGTTAGGCATTATTTTAGAGAAATCAGTTTTTTTAACTGCTTGCATTGCTATCGCTCCTGTAGACATTCTCAGAAGGCAATCAATATTTAATTTACATTCATTCTACATGGCAAACAATTAAATATCATCCATTGATTTTACAGATATTCAATTACCTGAGTGATATATTAATCCTTAAAAAAAAATAATGAACGCTGAAAACCTATAATGGCTCAAAAGCTGGGAACACCACGATGATTTTTTTTTCGTGCTTAAAACATGGAGGATAAAGTTAAGAAGATTTTTATATAAATTAATAACGCTGCGCTGTGTTCCTTTATTGAAGCTTATACACAATTCGTAGTTGATGCATCGCGAGTAGTCTGACCACTACACCACCGCGGCCCCACGCGCCGCAGGCCGAGAGGTGTATGTGGTAATGGAGTTCCATAACTATTGCGTCATATCTCGGTATGTGCAGTCCCAACTAATGGCTTGGTGACCCGAGGAAAATCGATAGCTTGGAAGCGTAACTTTGAAGTCACTGAAAGGTGAGCAACACAATCGATTTTTCTTTATTTTGATAGCCCAGAATACATTTAGTTTATAGCGCTCACTAACGCCTCTTCCTTTCCGCTTACCCGGATTCAGCTTACTTCCTAATGCTAAGGCGATGCCCTTAGCAATACCACGGATCGTACGAGAACCGCGCTGTAATAAGTATTTCAGTAAACTTCCTAAACTGTGATGGAAACATTAAACTTATACCCTGTGAGGAAAACTTACCACATATGTTACTGTACACAGTTGCGAATTTCATTACGCATTTGATCTGAGGGGGCCGCGGTAGTGTAGTGGTAAGACTACTCGCCTCCTGCATAGGCGAACCGGGCTGGATTCACGGCGAGGTCGCTCTCGGATTTTCGAACATGGGTATCGTGGCGGACGATGCCGCTGGTCGGCAGGTTTTCTCGGAGGACCTCTAGTTTCCCCTCCCTTGCATTCCGGCGCTGCTCCATACTCACCTCACTTCACTCTTATCGGCTCTCGAGACCTCGATGTTAAGAGCCGCCCAAATCTCTCCACTCCACTCCATTACGCATTTGACTATTTCCTGAATACACGTAGGAAAGTTACCATGGATGCAGGGGAAAAAGCTTCACCACTCGTGCATTCTTAAGCGCCTTAAACATCTTCACCCGAGTGTACTCGTTCACGTCTGGCATGTTGCAGGATAGCTAGAATCATTGTCGGTGCTGTACAAGTCTAGAAGCTAGCGCCAATACGGACGTCGCCTTCACCTGGGCAATGCTATTGGTTGCTGCTGTCACAACTATTTTATAGTTGGCTGCTTCTCGCTCAATGGGTCTGCTGAAACCCTTTCCACAGGTTCCAAGTTGCCAGTTATAAGAAATTTGTGAGTACTTTCCACACCATACATTTGCTCTTTTGCAGCGCCTGAAATGAAAAATTAACTCGTACTTTAAGCGATTAATACGCGTACACAACGATGTGGTAAATTTGCAAACTGTTTCGTTGAAACTGCGCTAGAAAAATTTTTTGCAGCGCTTCACGCATGTCAATTGACGGCGTGTTCACAATCTGTGGCATAGTTGTAAAAAAAGTTTGTTATACTTGGCCTATGATAATAATATTTCAGTGCGGTGATGAACGGAAGTTACTGAACTTTATCAAAACTGTACGTTATTTCCCGGGAAATAACTATTAATAACTACAAATGTAATGCGTACTCTAAGCATGTTACGTACGAACGTGGTTCATTTTAAGAACTCCAGTGGTTTATAATTTTATATTTGCTATTTCAATGGTCGCTGATCTCTAACACGTGCACTCTTGGCAAATCCCGAGAGGCGAAAAGTCAGGGTGATTAAGCAACGGTTTGCGTTGCCTCCCGCACACTGTGATTAGCTACATGACAAAAATTAGCCAAACTGGCTAGAGCCGGCAGTCTATTTCACAACGAAATGCAAAAACACTGCGAGAAACGCATAGGGACTATGACGTAGAGTGCACATGCTAGCCACGTGATACCACCCTCCGTGTTCCAACGTTGGACTGTTTTTTCTGTCAATAGCACTATCGTTAACGACGTGGATATGATTTGAGATTAGAACAGTATTTATGTAAGTGCTTTAAGAGATTTCTACACTTCCTCCGACCTAGTTTTAATGCAACCAGAGTACATTAAAGACAGCCGAATAGTTTGAANTTAAGAGATTTCTACACTTCCTCCGACCTAGTTTTAATGCAACCAGAGTACATTAAAGACAGCCGAATAGTTTGAATCTATAAAAGGCAAGGTCTGTTGGAAATTCAAATGCAAACAAACACTTTCATCAGTGTTAACCACGTGGCTTTGACAGTTGTGCTGGCCATGGGTGAGGTTATTTCTACTGTAGGTTCGGAACAGAACGTGATTTCTTATGGCAAAGTTTGGAATAGAGAAAACTTTAGCTGCTAGGTGCGTAGAATTCCAAAATGTAACTTTTAATTAAAATTTTAAGCTATGTCAATTATAAAAGAGAAAGATTTTACGTAGTTACGAACTTATCTTATATTTGATTTATGATTATTGCAATTATCCAGATCATTAACTTAGGAAATAGAGTAAATCTGGTTCCTTGCCGACACTAGCGCTTACCTAGTGGCGGAAATGTTCCCTTTGCCAAACTTCTAATATCGATCTTCCCAACCCGTGGTAGAAGTAACCTTAGCCGTGGAAGAGTCAATGTTGCGCGCATGTGCAGAAGGCCAAAATCGGTCTACCTCAAGTTTAGTTTACGTAGAGAAAAGAGCAACTCTTTAGGCGTTGGAGCAATTTTCTGATTGGTTCGGATTTATTTCGTTTGTAATTTTGCGAGTTATATTTCGTATAATTTCAAACTGAATATCGTCGGCGATCAAGTGCTCAGCATGCAAAGTTACTATAGGATGTTGACGGTTACTTCCAACAAGCCCTGCTGAAGTTCTACTTCCAGAATATTCCTCCGCCTCGTGCAAACAAAGCTTTACCAAGCATAGAAAATTACGCCAAAGGGACAACGCACCGCATTCGTGCGCACTCAATGTAATATTATTTTGCATGATAACTATTTCTTACTAGGCGTTACCAACACAGCTTTTTTCTCCCTGTTTTTACTCATATTAATTATAAACGAAATATTATAACTTATAGATACAAGTAAAAGTTCAATTCAAGTAAAAACAAGGTACTTTTATATATATTAACACGTGCATAATTAATTACGTGACATATTTAGGGAATAACCAAGCACATCATACATAGGGTGATTTTTCAAAAGTTTGACTATACATGTTGTAGAACGCTACTTCGCAGATTACAACTAAACGTTCAATAATAAATATAAAATAAGGGGACACAGAAGTTGTTAAACAAAGCCATATCTCTAAGTGAATTATAAAGAGTATCGTTTTCCCTTTAAAATCAGCATCATTGAATTATTATGGTGTAAAAATTTACTTAACAGTAACTACATACTGGAAAAAATACATTTTTGTTTATAAAATAGTTATTAGAAGAGTGATACGCTTTTGTTTAATTATGACAACTGCAGTCGCATGCGCATCAATATCTTATAGTCGGTGAAAATAGTATGGCGATATTTAAATATTGTTTGTTAGATTTGAAGCTATTCGCAGATTTCAAACTTCGCAAAGAAGTTCGTGTGAACCGATTTCACCTGTAAGACTGATGATATATGTTTGGAATTTGCGATCAGATTAACAAAATGTGCCAAATGGAGCACAGACTCAGTACAACTTACTTAGCCTAACCAATCCAAAACTACATTAGAGTTTCTGGACTAATCACAGTAGCCCAGCGGTAACGGGTGAACAGTCGCTTTTGTGGCTCTACCACAGCGACGAATCGGCTAAACCCATCACGGGCGCCCATTAAACAGGGGAAAGGGGTTCTCAACCGGCGTAAACAATTTTGTTTGGAATTTCTCCGTATTTTTGAACCCCTGGAACTTGAANGGGGAAAGGGGTTCTCAACCGGCGTAAACAATTTTGTTTGGAATTTCTCCGTATTTTTGAACCCCTGGAACTTGAAATACGCTGAAGACGCTCTTAATGAGAATGTACACGAACTTTCGTAAAATTAATTTTCAGTGTATTCGAAACATCTTTGTTTGCCACGAGGAGCAGAATTGAATGAGTGCACGTAGCTCTCTCCTCTCCCTTGGCGAGTTAAGGTGGGCGTCCTCAAGTAGCCCGTTCACAAGTCCACTGCAGACCGAACTCTCTCCAGCTGGACGGTCGTCGAGTGATGAGGGGTGAGATGGGTCTGATTGGAGCAGGTCGGCCTGCGCGGGGGCTGTAGTGCGTGCGTGGGGTGGATGATACTCGCTTGTCGGAGAGTAGAGAGTGGAAGGGAGGGAGAGCAAGACGTAGAGAGAGAGAGAGAGAACATAGAGGTGAAGAAGAGCGAATGAAGCAAGGGCAGAGATCAAGTGACGGAATATTCCACACGACGCCAAAGCTACAGCCAGACTCCGCCAAGGATCAACGCGAGTCGCCTATCTCTTGAGTGTTGGGCGAGTATATCGTAAGCGAACGACGGCCATGTCGAACACAGGTATGTGGTACAGCCACAGCAGCCATATTTTTGATATATTTACGCGGTGCTCTTAGCCATTAACGGTCATTCCGCGCCCTTGCCGCCCAATCGGCGGCGGAGAGGGATCACGCCCTCTCAACGCAGACATGACCAGCGCTCACTTAAGTTGACCAGAACCCATGTCAGCCATGTCGAACAATAGGAAATCACAAGGAAATACAAAACCCACCCCCCGTCGTCTTTAATTACGCTCACGTGTGTGCTGTGACGCGGTTCGCTAGACCGCCTCCCCAGAGACCATCTCGCACGCGGCGCAACGCTCGCTCCATCTTGACGCACGCTCGGGCCACGCACGAAGCCGGCAAGTGGGCCATCCCTAAGTACACAGATCAAACGCCTCAAGGCCACGCGCGGTTGTGAGGAAGATTGCGTCGGCGACGGAAAACCTCATTATCAAGCTTCCCCTTTTTTCTGTTTCCTCAGATTTTGAAGCGGTTATTACAGTGTTTCAATACAGCACTCTGTCCAGGAGAGATACGGCATCGTCGCTAGAGTTTTAAACGTTGTTTTTACAGAAGAATAAATATCGCAAACATATGGTTAAATACAGCGAATTTTTGCTTACTGGCAGTTTTCAACGCACGCATTTCTATCTCAATAATCAAATTTAAAATTGGCAACGGAATATCGACTTTAATTTTTGTCCCGAAAAAAGACTTACTTTCAAATGTTTTAAAAAATGACGATGCACGTGTATTTGAATAATGCAACTAGAGCGCGCACCGGCCTAGCCGTGAGCTACCGCGTGAGTCAAGCGAGCGACCAACTTCACGTCGACCGCGAGGCGTCCCTTGGGGCCGACCACACTGCGGCCCGAGTCTGGTAGAAGTCGCCGCCATCAGGACGCGCGGCCGTAAAGGCGTCCCGACGAACTGTCCTGGGAGCGTGCCGGCTGGCGTGGCCGCCATATAGTCTACTCGCGGTTTCTTCACTTTCTTTGAATCAAATCTTTGAAAAATCACGCCATGTTTGACGTGTTTGGTTGTTAATAAAATATGCCACGTATTAACAAGTATTTTATACTTCAGTTAACATAAAAGTGCCTTACTTTCAGTTAAATTGAAATTTTATTTACATAATATCTATAAATTATAATATTCTATTTATAAGTAATATGAATGAAAGAAATNGTTAAATTGAAATTTTATTTACATAATATCTATAAATTATAATATTCTATTTATAAGTAATATGAATGAAAGAAATGCGGATAGGTGTGTTGGTTATGCCTAGTAGGAAATAGTTCTTATACATAATATTATCAATCTCAGTGCGCACGAATGCGGTGCGTTGTCCCTTTGGTGTAATTTTCTAGACTAGGTTAAGCTATGTCTGCATGAGGCGGAGGAATATCCTGGAAGTAGAACTTAAGCAGAGCTTCAGAAAAGTGTGAAGTAACCGCGAACGGACTATATAGTGAGAGTGTAGTGCCGAGCCTAGTCTACGGTCGAGTGGAAAGGATGATGAAATAATAGTGCCTCGGAAAACGGCGTAATAGTGGAGAGATTCGAGCGGCTCTTAACATCGGGGTCTTGAGAGCCGATGAGGGTGAAGTGAGGTGAGGATGGAGCAGCGCTGGAATGCAAGGGCGAGGGAAACGGGAGATCCCCGAGAAAACCCACTGACTAGTGGCATCGTCCAGCACGATTCCCACATGCGAAAATCCGGGAGCGACCCTGCCGGGAACCGAACGCGGTTCGCCTAGGTGTGAGGGAAGTAGTCTTACTACTACGTCAACGACGTAATACAATCTATTCTTTTTTTTTTTTGTGACGTCCAGGCACTTCTGCTCCGCACCCCTCGGCCGAGTTGGGATCGCCCGACCGGGAACATGTCAGCGCCAAGTTTAAATGTTTAGTGCAATATTAATTTCGGTAGTAATAAAAGTGCAGCGTAATTTTAATTACTAAAGAACACAAGTACTTCATTAGCTTGAGTGCTGGAGTTTAATTAACATCCTTAATTAGGTACAGCAGTTGCCAACTGCTTTCATTACTGAATGGCAAAAGTAAGTAGCCTTATTATCACAAATGTTATCGTGTAGTTCATCAAGGGTATAGAATATCATGTACTGTGTTCCTCAGAAATTGTTCTTTCATTAATTCATGTATTTATTAANAGTTCATCAAGGGTATAGAATATCATGTACTGTGTTCCTCAGAAATTGTTCTTTCATTAATTCATGTATTTATTAGGTTACATTTTTTTTTATAGACTTGGAACGAGGGAGTGGAGATACGTCTTCGCTCGTGCCAGGGTCAGTGTTGCCAATATGGCTTTCTTCCCGCTAAATCAAGCTTTTTAAAAGTTTGATTTAGCGGCATAAATATTTTTATCCCGCCTAGAGAGAAATNAGTTCATCAAGGGTATAGAATATCATGTACTGTGTTCCTCAGAAATTGTTCTTTCATTAATTCATGTATTTATTAAGTTAAAATTTTTTTTTATAGACTTGGAACGAGGGAGTGGAGATACGTCTTCGCTCGTGCCAGGGTCAGTGTTGCCAATTTGGTTTTCTTCCCGCTAAATCAAGCTTTTTAAAAGTTTGATTTAGCGGCATAAATATTTTTATCCCGCCTAGAGAGAAATGTAGTTTTTTTTTGCAGTGTTAGAAAACCAACNTGTAGGTTTTTTTGCAGTGTTAGAAAACCAACTTGGTGGGTTGAATTCGAGCAATAAAGAGCAACGGGTTATTTCCCTCTCTTCCGAGGATGCAGAAATTAACTCCGATGGTTCAGAGGAAAACACATTATAAATAAGATAATTTTCTTTAATTTTTAGTTATTATTGCCATTGCTATTATAAACATGTGGTGTATGATTAGCAACGTTATAATAGAATTTACCGCAATTGCTTGATTTTAAATAATTTTTTATAGAAATATAGTTTTTTTGAAAATGGAAAATAGCTTATTTGTGTGATCTTGCGGGATTTCTTGAAACCCCGTTGGCAACACTGGCCAAGGCATCTTCACTCTGCGACTGTACTGAGGGAGGCTGGTTTCGGCGCACCGCTCCGGCGCGCGTACAGCATCTTTGTTTCACCGAACTAACGTGCAATATATTTAAGACGGATTCGCAATCTCCAAGCAGCGCACGTAGGTATGAGTAACAATGGGCCCAGTCACATCATTACTTGGCGTACGCACGTAGAAGAGAGGCAGAGTAGCTCAACTTTCAACTTCTACACATACGTGCGTACGGCTGAACTCTTGACCAATCAGAACGTCCGATTTAATAATAAAAGTTATTCTTTTTAACTAAAACTAGTAAGGTGAAGTCTAAATTCTGTTTTCTTTGGGAAATGCTATTTGGTATCATTTTACTAGGGGCAGTGATATTTCGCGAAAATATTTCGAGACAAGATACAGTCCAAAGCACTGCAGGGTCTTCCAGCTTCTTTGATTGGCTAAAAAATGTTCCTGCCCGTGTCAACCGTTCGCGCACGAATCGCGAAGGTTCAGTGTCGGAGTTACTTAGTCCTGAGTGGCTTGGTCAAAGACGGACATGGCACCAGCAGCCAATGGAGGTATAACAACAGCTGAGGTGTGTATATAGTATTAGAGTCTACTATGTGCTACGATTTTAACGCGAAAAGTCATTGGTCCCACATTTTACTACAGTGTACCTCCTTGAAATATGCCCGCAGTGGCCAAATTACATCACGAATAGATTTTACAGAACGTTACCAGACGATTTGGCAGCAGTGCTGGCTCTTCGCTTTAGCCTACGATTTTTTTCATTCAAATTACTGTAGGACTGATGTGTTATGAAACTTTATTTTAGATGGCGTTAGCAAATTTTTTTACCCAGAAAAAAAATTGGAACACAATTTTAGATTGTTAAAAAATATGATACGAAAATTTGTTTCTGTGCAATTTTAATTTCCGTTCTTTATTGGCGTAATCTGGATAGGACTAGGACAGTTTTTTTTAACCCAGAAATATGGCTTTGTCGGCATTGACGCATATTTTGTCAGAAGACAACATAAATGTTGCACCTGGAAATTTTGTTTAGCCACCAGAAAACCTTGTAATAAACTAAATACATATTTGTTTTACCTGTATAAAATTTTTCTTGATTCAAATATTTCATCACCGAGCTGCTCTCGAGAAAAGTTTCTTGGTAGATATATCATCTTTTTGTCAGACGTCCCTTTCAGAAATACATTCTCCTGATTTCTGCGCGGTAAAACGTCCGCGATATCCAAGATAACTTTAAGACGACGGTTCACGTGACCCTGACGATAATCAGCACGAGAAAAATAAAACGAGAGAACCTAAAAGAAAATGGGTCGCACGATGTCATTACAGAAACGGCTTTGCGCGCCGTCTTAATTTCCCCGGCTGATAGCTCGTTNAAGAAAATGGGTCGCACGATGTCATTACAGAAACGGCTTTGCGCGCCGTCTTAATTTCCCCGGCTGATAGCTCGTTAATTACACGCGAGCTCGCAGCCGGCGTTGACGAACTTGTTAACGGCCGTATTACAAAAACAAAATGGCGGCGAGGTAGGCGAGCTGGCGGAGCGATATCACGTGATTACGCTGTCTGGTGCCGGGAACTGAGCACACCCGTCGCCTCATTAGCGAACTTAAATGACAGGTAATTTACTTCCAAGGCAGGGAAATTAGCATTCTGTATGATACGAGCAGTAGCCGGCAAATCCGGCCGAGTCAATGAACTACGTTGGCGCGTCTGTCAAGAAATGGGCAGTCCGGAACGATTATATCAACCCTTTCAACCCCGCGCATTAGTTCATGGATGTCGAGTGTTGCAATCAATTAATATTGTGGTCCGTGCTGCGCTTATCCTGATTCAATAGTCGCTGGATTCACGCGGCCGATTAAATATGTGCTTAATGCTTGAGAGACATTTTGAGAACCACTTATAAACCAGACCTTTATAAATGGCTGCAACTCGTATTACCCACAAGGAAGGAACTGACTGCACTGGGCAATGAACTTAGCTGTGTTACATAGTATACGCTGTTCACGGTAATGTGAGCACTTTTGAAATGAACCTTTGAAAAATGTCACCGCCCCTGTCTGCGTGCATTTCAACAGGCACGCCGACGGACATGCGCCTAGTAAGGTTGGTAATAAAGGAGGGGAATTAGTTCCATGCTTTAACGTTGTGTTAAGTAGACAATTGTGAATATAGGCTGTTAACGGTAAAGTGAGCATTTTAAGACCTTAGTTACTTTGTCCTTTCAGCCATTTTTTTTNTTGTGAATATAGGCTGTTAACGGTAAAGTGAGCATTTTAAGACCTTAGTTACTTTGTCCTTTCAGCCATTTTTTTTATCCTTTAACCACCTTTTTAAATACATATTGCCGTGTAAGTAATAAACACAGTGTGTATTTTCAACCGCACTCTTAAATTAACATCTAAATATAAAATAAAATATATTTATTGACTATTATTCCAAATGAACACGATTTCAAAAGTGCTTACTTTACCGCGAATAGCCTATACTGAAATTAATTATTTTTGATTTCTGTTTTTTTAAAACGNTATACTGAAATTAATTATTTTTGATTTCTGTTTTTTTAAAACGCATACAAGTGTGAGAATTAGAAAAATGGTATAATACAAATTTTTCCCATCAATTTCACGGTGTTAGTTGACTGACGGGCGAATAAAGTGAGCAGTCTAATGGAAATGTCATTTATACATATGGCGTAAGAATACGCAACGTGCATACCAGTAGATCACAAGCAGGGGTTTCCAAAAATGCTCACTTTACCGTGAACAGCCCGTTCATGGTTACTTCCAACTTTTCTGAAGCCCTGCTTCCAGGATATTCCTCCGCCTCATGCAAACAAAATCTAACCAAGTCTCTAAAACTACACCAAAGGGACAACGCACTGCAATTTTGCATAAGAACTATTTCTTACCAGGCATTACCAACACACCTATTTTCTCTGTGTTTTGATTCATATTAATTATGAACAAAATAATATAATTCATACATAAAATATAAGTAAACGTTCGATTTAACCAAAAATAAAGTACTTTTATGAAAATACAAGTATACAAGGCTACGACACATTTAGGAAACAACGGAGCACGTCATAGAGGGGTGAAGGAACCGCAAATACACTATACAAATGGACTGGAACAGTGATAGTGTGGCTTCAGGAAAGGTAATTGTACAGTGCAAGCAGTCTTCGAAGTGACGAAGAAGGTAAAAATATCACCACAGACTTATGTCCTTGGAAAGTCTCCTCGACATTAGAGAAGTCTGGTGGTCAGAAATATTATGGCAGCTAAAGAAGAAATAATGTCCAAGAAACTTATCTATGGACATATGCTGAGCTACTTTGGAGACATGATAAGTGTATTTCAAGACAAGTCTATATAAGTTCGGCAAACTTTGACGAGGGGATGCCCACAAGGTTCAGTCCTAGGGCCTCTCCTATGGAATGTCTTCTTCAGCAGTTCATTGTAGATGACCCTGCCAGCTGAATGTGAGATATTTTC
Source organism: Clitarchus hookeri (assembly GCA_002778355.1). Classification (NCBI taxonomy): domain Eukaryota; kingdom Metazoa; phylum Arthropoda; class Insecta; order Phasmatodea; family Phasmatidae; genus Clitarchus; species Clitarchus hookeri. Next base: position 830,125 of record NQII01000232.1, read on the forward strand.
CTTCGCAGATGATGCTATAGACATCATACCGGCATGGAGAAATTGATGCTAGAAAGAAAAACAGAAGTTTAACTTTGCAGTAGACAGTAACAATCCCATGCTTATGAAGGGTAGCCTCAAGAGAGCACCGAATATAATATTCCAAGGCTGAAAGACAAGGTCAAGTATCTTGGTGTGGTTGTAGATAATACATTTCGATTCCATGACCACATCAGATACTCANTTGTGAATATAGGCTGTTAACGGTAAAGTGAGCATTTTAAGACCTTAGTTACTTTGTCCTTTCAGCCATTTTTTTAATCCTTTAACCACCTTTTTAAATACATATTGCCGTGTAAGTAATAAACACAGTGTGTATTTTCAACCGCACTCTTAAATTGACATCTAAATATAAAATAAAATATATTTATTGACTATTATTCCAAATGAACACGATTTCAAAAGTGCTTACTTTACCGCGAATAGCCTATACTGAAATTAATTATTTTTGATTTCTGTTTTTTTAAAATGCATACAAGTGTGAGAATTAGAAAAATGGTATAATACAAATTTTTCCCATCAATTTCACGGTGTTAGTTGACTGACGGGCGAATAAAGTGAGCAGTCTAATGGCAATGTCATTTATACATATGGCGTAAGAATACGCAACGTGTATACCAGTAGATCACAAGCAGGGGTTTCCAAAAATGCTCAATTTACCGTGAACAGCCCGTTCATGGTTACTTCCAACTTTTCTGAAGCCCTGCTTCCAGGATATTCCTCCGCCTCATGCAAACAAAATCTAACCAAATCTCTAAAACTACACCAAAGGGACAACGCACTGCAATTTTGCATAAGAACTATTTCTTACCAGGCATTACCAACACACCTATTTTCTCTGTGTTTTGATTCATATTAATTATGAACAAAATAATATAATTTATACATAAAATATAAGTAAACGTTCGATTTAACCAAAAATAAAGTACTTTTATGAAAATACAAGTATACAACGCTTTTAATACACGACACATGTAGGAAACAACCGAGCACGTCATAGAGGGGCGAAGGAACCGCAAATACACTATACAAATGGACTGGAACAGTGATAGTGTGGCTTCAGGAAAGGTAATTGTACAGTGCAAGCAGTCTTCGAAGTGACGAAGAAGGTAAAAATATCACCACAGACTTATGTCCTTGGAAAGTCTCCTCGACATTAGAGAAGTCTGGTGATCAGAAATATTATGGCAGCTAAACAAGAAATAATGTCCAAGAAACTTATCTATGGACATATGCTGAGCTACTTTGGAGACATGGTAAGTATATTTCAAGACAAGTCTATATAAGTTCGGCAAACTTTGACGAGGGGATGCCCACAAGGTTCAGTCCTAGGGCCTCTCCTATGGAATGTCTTCTTCAGCAGTTCATTGTAGATGACCCTGCCAGCTGAATGTGAGATATTTTCCTTCGCAGATGATGCTATAGACATCATACCGGCATGGAGAAATTGAATGCTAGAAAGAAAAACAGAAGTTTAACTTTGCAGTAGACAATAAAAATCCCATGCTTATGAAGGGTAACCTCAAGAGAGCACCGAATATAATATTCCAAGGCAGGGCCATCAAGCTGAAAGACAAGGTCAAGTATCTTGGTGTGGTTGTAGATAATACATTTCGATTCCATGACCACATCAGATACTCANGCTGAAAGACAAGGTCAAGTATCTTGGTGTGGTTGTAGATAATACATTTCGATTCCATGACCACATCAGATACTCAATCGATAAAGCTGTATCATCTACAGCGAGATGAAATCTATGTCTACAGCCTTCCGGGGACTTGGCTTCAAAACTATGATGGCATATAAAGGTGTCTTTACAGCAACTGATGTGTACGGATCAGCAGTGTGGTACAGAACAGCATCACGGGTACATATGAAAAAATTAATTCTAAAGACACAAAGATCAGCGCTGCTGGTAGCTACGAAGGCAAATATAATGACATCCACGGAAGTTCTTAAAGCGATAGCTGAGGCAAAATCCTAGGAGCTTTTGATTAAAGAAAGAAAAGAGATAATGGAAGTCACCAAAGGTAGAAAAGCATGACACAGGCTGAAGAAGGAGAAGAGAGAACAAAATGTACCCTTGTCGCAGGAGGGATGGAGACATTCTGACAAAGGCAAAATCACATTTAATGTGAATCCAAATGTAGAAGCAAAATTATACAATTTTAATTTGTTGCAATCACCTAAATTGTGTAATTTGTGAAACAGAAGATTCCGTCAAGCATGTGGTGCAAGAGTGTCTCAAAACCGAAGATATAAGGATCGAACTGAAACGAAACTAGGAACAAAGGAAGGTGAAAAAATTGACACGAGAAATATAAAGAAACGTAAACAAAAAGTTAAAGATATGCAAAACTGGTCATCAAAAGGTTGAAAGAGTTCTATGAATGGTTAACTCACAATCAACACATGGTTGTCCCGTATTCGAATAATCAGACTAATAAGCCCAGAAGTAACACAACTGAAGTATTCTATATGTAGAACACATTAGTTTAGGAAACACGAAAAGTTGTTTATGTCCCTCAGTGTTTATAATAAACCTGGAGGTTTACAACGCTTGTTTTTAAAATTCCACGTTAATTTTACACATTCCACACTACGGTTTTGTGAAATTTACTCTAATTTATTTGTAGTGTTACAAAAAATATCTTTGGCAACTGGTTTCCAAAGAATTCCTTGTACAAATACAGACTATTTTTCTACAGTGCAGGTAATACCAGCTTGCAGCTCTTCCCGCTCGGTATAGTCTCGCGGTTTATTCCAACGTTTTGAATCAAACCTTTGAAAAATTACAGCATGACGTGTTTGGTTGTTGCTTATATGTCATTTATCACAAGTGTTTTATACTTATGATAAGATAAAAGTATATCATATTTGTTAAAGAATATTGCTTATCTTTACCTATGAATTACAATATTTAGTTAATAATTAATATGAATAAAAGCAAGGAGAAAACAGGTGAGTTGGTAATGCATAGTAAGAAATAGTTCTTATATAAAATATTATTAAACTACATAAGTGCGCACGAATGCGGCAAGTTGTCCCTTTGGGGCAATTTTCTACAATCGGTTAAGCTTAGTTTGCATGAGGCGGAGGAATATTATGAAAGTAGATCTTAAGCAGGGGCTTCAAAACAGTAGGAAGTAACCGTGAATGGACTATATGGCGCTACAGCCGCGAAATAAAACGAGCCACAAAGACTAGGGTGAGGGGATGGCAGGAGGGTGGCTTCGCGATCCATTAAAGCCAGTTAATTACGCTCATTAAGAGCCGGGAATGAGGCGACCTGTCGTAATTCCCACGGCAGCCGCGGCGGTCGACCTGTAAAAGCCGAACTGCCCGCTGCGCCCGGGCCTTCTCGCGGACTCCAGCGGGCAGTTGGCTTGTCCGGCGGGCAGTTGGCTTGTCCGGCGGGCAGTTGGCTTGTCCGGCGGGCAGTTGGCTTGTCCGGCGGGCAGTTGGCTTGTCCGGCGGGCAGTTGGCTTGTCCGGCGGGCAGTTGGCTTGTCCGGCGGGCAGTTGGCTTGTCCGGCGGGCAGTTGGCTTGTCCGGCGGGCAGTTGGCTTGTCCGGCGGGCAGTTGGCTTGTCCGGCGGGCAGTTGGCTTGTCCGGCGGGCAGTTGGCTTGTCCGGCGGGCAGTTGGCTTGTCCGGCGGGCAGTTGGCTTGTCCGGCGGGCAGTTGGCTTGTCCGGCGGGCAGTTGGCTTGTCCGGCGGGCAGTTGGCTTGTCCGGCGGGCAGTTGGCTTGTCCGGCGGGCAGTTGGCTTGTCCGGCGGGCAGTTGGCTTGTCCGGCGGGCAGTTGGCTTGTCCGGCGGGCAGTTGGCTTGTCCGGCGGGCAGTTGGCTTGTCCGGCGGGCAGTTGGCTTGTCCGGCGGGCAGTTGGCTTGTCCGGCGGGCAGTTGGCTTGTCCGGCGGGCAGTTGGCTTGTCCGGCGGGCAGTTGGCTTGTCCGGCGGGCAGTTGGCTTGTCCGGCGGGCAGTTGGCTTGTCCGGCGGGCAGTTGGCTTGTCCGGCGGGCAGTTGGCTTGTCCGGCGGGCAGTTGGCTTGTCCGGCGGGCAGTTGGCTTGTCCGGCGGGCAGTTGGCTTGTCCGGCGGGCAGTTGGCTTGTCCGGCGGGCAGTTGGCTTGTCCGGCGGGCAGTTGGCTTGTCCGGCGGGCAGTTGGCTTGTCCGGCGGGNACGATGTTACATCATCATTATGAGACGCTCTTTATGGTTTATAGTTACGTGATGAATCATGGGATATATTTTGTTACTGTTGTCGGTAAAAAAACTTTAAAGAGTGTTTTAGTAACTGGCAATGGGGAATAATAGTATCATACCTATTTTAGAAAAGGTCTTTGGACTTACAGTAACGCAAAGTATAAGAGCGTAAAAATTTGTGTTAATCATATGCGTTTATTTCACGAAAACAAAAGTATTTTTAGATGCTCTTGTGTCAAGCTTCGCAGATTTATTGGCACTTTCACGGGAAAATCATAAGATAAATACCCAATAACAATTTAAGATTTTACTTTCGTAAGATATACAATATCTACATCTGTATCTATAACAACAAGGCTGCGTAAAATTACGAAAACATAATAAATGCATTTAGTAATTAGGATGGCTGAATCATGGCTTTGATTAAAAACAAACTTAAAAAAACATGTAACCAAAACATTTTCCGGAAAGGTTAAGTTACGTGCAGAATGGGAAAGGGAGGAATAGGGCAGGACTTGGATCCGCCTCGCACTAATTACACTACATTGATCTGAACTACACTAATAATATAAAATCAGACAAATAAACTTACGTAAAACATACAAATAATATTAGCAGTAAAAATAAATGCTTGGAAATAAACTCGCAGTTTAATACTACTGCAGACTTACTTTGACCACAGGACTTACGAAACAAGAAATAACGGTAGCAAACTCTCGTTGACTAAACAATCACAAAGGGTTAAGTTTTGAAATAACCAGGCGGTGGCACGAGTTGATTTTAAAATNAACTCTCGTTGACTAAACAATCACAAAGGGTTAAGTTTTGAAATAACCAGGCGGTGGCACGAGTTGATTTTAAAATATCTTTGTAACATATGAAGTGCAAATGCTGAAGACAAGATAAAAAATACAACACTAGTAAAAACATCACACAGCAANATCTTTGTAACATATGAAGTGCAAATGCTGAAGACAAGATAAAAAATACAACACTAGTAAAAACATCACACAGCAAAAATATAAAGAAAATCAAGAAATAATACGACCGAAACTATCCGGTTGCTTGGTTCACTTCAGTCTCTCTCTCACACACACGCACACACGCACACACACACGTACGCAAACGAAAACAAACGCCGTCGAAATAAATTAACAAATCGACTACAGCACAACGCAGAACAAAATCCAAGACTGAACAAACATAAACATCAATGATTAATGATCTAGTCAGATAAGTAACGACACAAAACAAAGTCAACAAGGCGATGGCAAACGGACAACAAACAGTACTGCATGAAAGACAACACAAAAAAGCAAGTATAGAGTGACAACATTTCAGGAAAAGTGATTCGTTTCCGCCCTCAGGTGATAACAGAACCATTTTTAATCCGCACGTTTATTTCAAGGCTACAGTTTCTGTTTTCAGTTTTCATACCTAACGACCTAAGATCAAGTTCACATAATGTTCTCTCTCATAAAAATGTTCAGTTACACTCACTACTTAAGGAAAAATATCTGATATTTATCTTGTGAATTTTTCTTCTGTATTTCGTACGAGAATCAATGTCAGGTACTTACTGGTTAACTCTGGTAAATTACCACTAATAAAGTCAAATAGATAATATTAGAACGTCGGTTATATTGTCATGAGAAGTTTTCTTTTGAAATCAAACTTTGAAAATATTCCTTGCTTGTAACGATGTACTGTAATAATAATAGCTATCTACATCACATAAGCATTGCGACGTTTAACGTCTAGAATCTGCAGGCTCCAAGCCCTGCATGGAACATCATATTATTCTCATTGATACGTACGGACTGGAAAATTTCGTGAATTCATTTTAGGACAAGATGGAATTCAAACGCATGTACCTTTCTGTTGTGTTTGCAATTGGTCCAGAGTTTATTAGACACACTCAGATTAACTCTGAGGCAATAAAATACCCTGCAAGGAAACAATCACCGAATTGCATGACACCTTGTCTGAAGTAAAACTGGCTACACACTGCGTCATCAGCCAATGAACACAGATATGAGGCTCGAAAACACATAAGACAGTGAAGTCTAACATGCAGGTCCTTTAACACGCGAAATTTCCCTCCATTTTTATACTATACCGTCCCCAGGTTCATTTTTTTCATTTCGTCCATTTTTACTTTTCTTTACGATGCGAGCTTTCGGCCTCAAGTTTTGTTTTGGACATTTTATCCGGTTAAATTATATATAGGACCACCTGTTTTTCGCGAAAAGCTTCCACGGCCAGTTGTACTCCAAAACACGTTAGTTCAGAACCATTATAGAAGTTGGGTAGTTTTAACTCGCACGCGTCGTTAAGTATCAGTCAGCCAATCACGGACATTCAGTGTCAGGGTAACTTGTATTCTGATTGGTCCAGTCGAGTAGAAAAGATGTTCTCACATGGACACACAGCCAATAGCCAGAGGAAATTAGCAACCACGCACGTATGAAGTTGAAGTCAGTGCGCGGAAATATTTTCTCGGAAAACAGGTGGTTCTACTCGTGTAAAATGCAGAGCCAGAATTCACAGAAATAGCTCGTCATGAAGTCACTCTCAAAATATTTTGCCTACAAAATGCGAAAGAAGCGGGGTTCAATTCAGAACTTTTTGTAGCTGAGATAAATATGAGGTTTGTCATGAAGAGTCTCACACCAAGTAACAGATACTCACGTGAGCTTCAGTTTGTTTTATCACCACGGACATGTACGGGTGAATGCAACGGAGAGTGGCTTTGTCCCCCTAGCAAATTACTTCGGCGTGCTAACCCGTTCAGTCCCGAATTAATTTACGAGTTCGAGTGTTGCAATCGTTAAATTTTTTTGACGCGCACTGTAGTTGTGTTTTACGTGCTTCGCTAACGACGCACTACGCGCTATCTGATGTCAGCATCAACGATGCACAAACCAGAGGCGCAGAAATGTTAACAAATCGGATTTATCACAAGGAAGGCGCCCAAAGAGCTGGCCACTGATTCCTTGTCGTGTACAGTGCCAGTCATAAATATTCTTCACATGCAACATGTCATAGATCATGCACACTGGGACTGGGCGGGTTGAATAACTTTATGGGCCATTTACTTCGCATTTACGTAGAATAGGTTTAACACTCTGAAGACTACAGTATCTTTAGTGAAGCTCGAGAGAAGCGAATATAAAAATGTCTCTGTCCTTGATGGGTTCTGATTAGTTCTGCGAGAAAACTTCACCACGATAAAAAAATTCGCAAATTGAAAAACAATTTTCTAATCTGTTAATCAAATGAACACGGTATCACGCGGAGGGCGGAGTGGCAGGTGGGCAGGCAGGTAAGACTTCACGTCCCGTCGACAGCGAGGTCATTAGAGACGGAGAAAGTTTCTCAGAGAAGCAGCAACAGCGTAGCAAGGAACTACCCCAGCATTCCCCTGGAGTGGTCTCGGGAGACTATGGGAAACAGAAGTTCACGATGGCCGGACCGGGACTCGAACCCGGGTCCTCCCGAACAGGAGTCCGATGGTTAACCACTGTGCCACCTCACTCAGCAGGGTGGAGTGGAGAAGTGTGGGCGGCTCTTAACATCGAGGTCTTGAGAGCCGATGAAGGTGAAGTGAGGTGAGTGTGAGGCTAAAGGGCGGGAAGGAGGGGGGGGGGAGAAGACACGCCGAACAACGGCATCGACACGTGCGGAAATCAAGGAGCGAAACCGCCCGGGAATCGAACCCAGTTCGCCTTGGCGGGAGGCGAGCGCTCTAGCCACTGCGTCACCGCGACCCCGCAATATTATGTATATCGCGCTGCACATGGAAGCCTATATGATTGGGACACAGTCAACTCGCAACTCCACTGGCTACCAGCCAGCCAATAACGGGGCCGTAATACACAGAAAAAAAGTTCAATGTGTTTGCAACAAAAATTACTTTTGAGGCATTTCTTTAAACGTTTATGTTGTAGTCAAATAAATAATGTCGCGACAAAGTTAATAATGTTAACCATTCACAAAGTCTTATATTACTATAGTACCGATATACGTTGAAGTGGTAATATTAATAAAGCCTTNTAATGTTAACCATTCACAAAGTCTTATATTACTATAGTACCGATATACGTTGAAGTGGTAATATTAATAAAGCCTTTAAGTAACGTTTCCGCAAACAAATGTTGTACTACGCTAAAATTAACATGAAGAACAAAATATTTTGTGTTACTGCGACTTTAAAGACATGTCCGACCAACACAAGTTTACACTGACTTGGTGTTGTAAAATGGTGGACAGCAGTGAACAGCCATAACCTCATAATACGAAAACATTGTATTTACATTTTAAAGCGTAGTGTGATAACTAAATGTAACTTGGACCAGTTCTCAAGCCTTGCAACGTAGTTTACATGTGCAAAATTATGAATATATTTATAGAGCATGAAGTATTTCCACGTAACGAAAGAAAGCTGCAGTTTGTCGTTATGTTCTACCGAATACCNATATATTTATAGAGCATGAAGTATTTCCACGTAACGAAAGAAAGCTGCAGTTTGTCGTTATGTTCTACCGAATACCCACAATATGAAAAACAGTAAAACACGTTACGATAGAGCAGTTGGTAGGGCGCCAGGTTCCATAAAGTAGAGAACGTCAAGAACTCAAGGAGTGGGTTTGAGTCCCCTCCCAGCAGTGAATTATTTAGTAATATTTATTTTTGCGACAAAATAATTGCACTTATTTTATTGTACATTGGAATTTTTTTTTTTAAAGAAAAGAAAACACCAGAAAATTTCTAAACACAAATGTTAACATCAAATCAACACAATTTTTTTGACGCAACATGAACACCGCCGTAATGTTGACAGATACATTACACTAACTGCAACATTAGTTACTGATGGTTCACAGATAATATAAATTACCGTTGTAGTACCATTAACACTGTTGGTGCGACATTAGACTTGTTCCGTGTAGAGTTCAGAAGGCGTGGCCTGTGTGGTGACGGCCAATAGGGACGTGGCAAGTGGGAAGAGACCACCAACAGAACTGCCGTTCCTGTAGACTTAAAGCTTATTATTAAAGCTGAGCTACGTAAACAATTTTGTAAGTATTAAGATGATATGTTGTGAATACACAATATTTCAGCTGTAGAGTTACATGGAAATCTTTGACAACTAATTTTTTTTAAAGAATTGAGTGTAACAGGTTATTACTGGTCATGCAAAGCTTAATTGTGTAATATTTAGATGGTTNAATTTTTTTTAAAGAATTGAGTGTAACAGGTTATTACTGGTCATGCAAAGCTTAATTGTGTAATATTTAGATGGTAACTGTTTACTGAAGATCCTTCTGCTGCACCGTTAAATGAATAATATAATCTCTGCATTTGCCACTGTTTCGCTTAACACTGAATAAAACTCGGCGCTCGAAGAGGAAAAAAAATATTCCCGAGTTACCACAGTACAAAACTACTGTTTGTAAAAAAAAATAACCATTCTCGTTAACAGAAAGGTATTTGTCAGTTACTCTGATTAATTTGTTCAGATCAGGACAGCATCTGTTTTAATTTAATTTGCGAATGACTCATTTTTCATATGGTATACTGGAAATAGATTAAACGTAACACGATGTTTTGTTTAAATTGATTCCGCGACACCAAGTAATGCTTTCCCGCGATAATTGAAATATTAGCAGACTAAATATGAGGTTGTTGATTTTGAATAATGGAACTTTGTACACTGAATCTGCGGGAATCAACAGACCGCGTCTTGAAGTACTGTCTGTTATTAAGCATTATTTGTATACTTAAAAGATTGTTACTGCAATTTGATATTAATTCGACTATCGTGATATTACGTATGTGACGATCCACATTTCGAAAAAAAAAAAAAATTGCTTTTCCGAATTTGTCTACATAGCTACATAGCTGGGATGTCTTGCCATGTAATTCGCTGTTTTATTTAAGAGTACAGCAGACGTGGGTTTTATGCATGTTAGTGCCTGATAAAACGCATTTTTATGGATTACTATGTTCTGCGTATGTTTTTTTCTGCTGGAATTAGGTTTGGTGATTTATATCACTTTCCACCTGGTATCCCCTCAAGTGATTTTTCCATGCTTCACTTCTAATAAGTACCAATTGTCTTCGAACAATAGCAGTGAATTCGCGGGGATCTCCCGTTTCCCCCGCCCTTGCATTTCGTCTCTGCTCCATACTCCCCTCGCTTCACCCTCATCGGCTCTCAACATCTCGATGTTAAAAGCCGCCCAAAACCTGTCCACTCCACTCCATTTACCCCTACACCCTACTTGTTGACTTGACGCGCAGAAAAAAGTCACTAGCAAATCAACGTAGGGATTTTGTGAATTTAGGGAAAGTTACGTGAAATGTACATAAAGCTCATTATTGAAGAAAACGTAGTGTCCGTAATTGTAGAATGATCTCAGGATTATTATTTTTTACTAGTACTTTTTCTTAACTCCACGGAATTTTATTTCTTACAGTGTACCTGCATACCAATGCTGATTACAATCTAGACAAAATGGCAGGGTGTTACATATTTTTTTATAATAACGTAATTTAAGTAGGCAAGGCCTAACTTCTCGTCGACAGTGAGATCATTAAGAGTTGGTGCAAGTTGCTTAAGAGCAGCAGGGACGAGGAAGGAATCGGCCAAGGCCGTTTTTTGGTAAGGAACAGTCCAAGCACTCGCGTGGAGCGATNAGAGTTTGGCATAGGGAAAATTTCCGCCGCTAGGTGTGCAGTGTTCCAAAGAGGTCACTTGTAATTAAAATTTTAGGCTACGTGAATAATAAAAAAATAATGAGTGAAGAGATTCGGGCGGCTTTTAACAGCGAGGGTGAAGTGAGGTGAGTATGGAGCAGCGCCTGAATACAAAANACTTGTAATTAAAATTTTAGGCTACGTGAATAATAAAAAAATAATGAGTGAAGAGATTCGGGCGGCTTTTAACAGCGAGGGTGAAGTGAGGTGAGTATGGAGCAGCGCCTGAATACAAAAAAAGTGATGGAAACGGGAGATCCCCGAGAAGACCCGTCGACCAGCGGCATCGTCCGGCACGATTCTCACTTGCGAAAATCCGGAGTGAGCCGGCCGGGGATTGAACCCGGTTCGCCTTGGTAGGAGGCGAGCAGTCTAACCGCTTAGCCACGTGTCCCCCAAAATAAAAGAGAAAACTTTTTACATAGTTACGAAGTTATTTTATATTTGATTTATGATTATTGCAATTATTTTGCTTTTTAACGTAGAAAATCGAAAACAATCCGGTACACATGCGACACTAGCACTTACCTAGTGGCGAAAAATTTTAGTTGCCAAACTAAAAGCATTCATTTTCCCAACCTGAGCAGAATTAACCTTAGTCTGAGGGAGGGGAACCACGTGACATTTCTGGCGCTATACATTCCATACTGATATCATCACACTCTACTACCGTGCTGTTAAATGCCACGCTGCGCGACTTACGTTTTTTCGACAGGTAATATGCTCACACGGAGAAGCTCTCGCGTAACAGCTCTCGGCCGCTGTCACTTCTGAACAACACCATACTGTACATTTTTTGTACTTTTACAAGAAAAATCCTTTGAAACCCAGTTGCCAAGAATATCCTTTGTAGAACTACAAACTGTTTTTGTTATAGAATCTGCAAAACATATATTTGTAATATTACAAATGATATGCTTGTATAACAACTTGCATTATTAAGAAGGGGTAATAAAATTAATTGTTTTTATTGTAAATAATAAAAATGTTATTTATAACAAAGAATAAGGAAAAAAATTGCTTCCAAATATAATTCACGAAAAAAATAAGTTAAACTTGCCAGCACGGAGACTAAAACCAACATCCCTTGCGTTATTATCCCACACCCTTAACCACAAAACCAATCTGACTTACGTATTTCGCAATTATTTTTGTAGTAAATGTTGCATTCAATACGTACANAAAACATATATTTGTAATATTACAAATGATATGCTTGTATAACAACTTGCATTATTAAGAAGGGGTAATAAAATTTATTGTTTTTATTGTAGATAATAAAAATGTTATTTATAACAAAGAATAAGGAAAAAAATTGCTTCAAAATATAATTCACGAAAAAAATAAGTTAAACTTGCCAGCACGGAGACTAAAACCAACATCCCTTGCGTTATTATCCCACGCCCTTAACCACAAAACCAATCTGACTTACGTATTTCGCAATTATTTTTGTAGTAAATGTTGCATTCAATACGTACANCCCTTAACCACAAAACCAATCTGACTTACGTATTTCGCAATTATTTTTGTAGTAAATGTTGCATTCAATACGTACAAAGTAGTGAAGTTATTCGGTTACGAAGAACGCGTTTATTTCATCTGAGAGTTCTGTATGGGTATGAAACATAAATATTAACAGATAATGAGTAACAACGTCACGTGTTTTTAAAATTGTCGTCGTTTTGTTATTACTATTTGAGTTGTTTTAAGTGTTTCACGTTATTCAAACTTGTAATACATTCATTTTTGCACGGAACTACACTTTACATCTCCCCTAGTTTGTACAAAAACAGCTATATACGGTTTTACTTTGTTGAGTGTCCGCAATTTGGCTTGAGTTCGTAGATACGGGTCAGTATCGCACAAACATTTCTTGAGGTCTATTACAAACACGGCTTTACTTTAAAAACTAATGCCTTTGCATTTATTTCATGCATTAGCATTAGTTATTAGATAGTTGATAACTTAATGGAGTTTATCTATCAAGATCGTAATAGTTCGCTTAAAAGGCAAAAACATGTCAAACAAAGGACGTTATGTAACAGTGCATAGGAGAAGGGACGTTTTGGAAATGTATGTTTAGGACAAAAGACACTTTGGAATAGTAAACGTTGGACAAAGGGACATTACGGAAGTGGACGGCTAAAGAAACAGAAGTTATAGTAGCAAATACGTAGTTTTCTTACTGAACTAAGGGATACATACCACCATTTTGTATAAAGATTTAGGAGAAGAGGCACTTTGGAACTGCAGGCAAATACCATTCTGAATTCTACAGGGAAAAAAAGAACGTTTTTCCAGGCAAATGATGCAGATTTATCAGGTATCCAATGGCCAAAATAGAATGCATTTTGGAAAAAACGAATAAGATACATTATTTTGGAATCGGCTGCCTCATTTATGGCTAGTACTGTACAAAACATGGAAACATTGGACGGTGTTGCGAGTACCTTCCTTCCGAGAAATATGATTAGCTGTAGTTGGCTAACCCCACACCTGCCGTTGGCTAACGNGGTGTTGCGAGTACCTTCCTTCCGAGAAATATGATTAGCTGTAGTTGGCTAACCCCACACCTGCCGTTGGCTAACGCTGACATCGACAGACATGATCCAGACAAGATTCACGACTAAAGGACTGTCTACAGGGGGAGGGGGGATCGAAAAGATGTCCGGAGGCCCCCCTCTCCACTGGATGCCGACAAAGAGGGATTCGAAAGCAGAATGTCAGTTAATTAGTCAAGTAGTTAGAGCCGCTAAATAACGACATAGAATACTCCAGACTACTTGGATGTAGATGTAATAGAATAGAAGCAAAGCGTTGGAAAACTGTGTGGTCCCGATAGCAAGCCAAAGAAAGGCAAAAAGAAAGAAATGGGAAGTTAACAGAAAATGAATCTCTTATACCCCTGCATTACTTTAAATGGCGACGTAAAAAAAAATACTTCTTTGGCGTGACTAAAATCAAATTTTATTACGTATGCAAATAATTTATGTAAGTAGGAAAACGATAAAATGACCGAAGAAATACATTAAACAATTAATAAAGGTTTGATTAAAGCACGTAATTAAATTACAATAACATTTATTTTTATACAGTTTAAAAATATTAAAATATTCATAGTCAAATAAAACTGAGTCAAATTTATTTAAATTAAATTAATTTATTTCAATTGGTTCTTCTGATGGTGATTTAATGGGCATGTGAGTTACAAGCGGTTTGTGATAAAATGAAATACGATACAAATAGTCTTGTAGAAACGTTATGCAAATATCGCGTGAATACAGCATCAATGGCGGTGCCGTGTCGTGATGTAGAAACTGTAGGGTCATTATTTATGGATAGATGTAAATCCTCGTGCAAATAGTTGATAAGTGGACCAGAATTTTCTATGCTGAAATTGACGTTAAAGTCTCCCCTTAAAATAATCGGTAACTTATCCTCACCTCTACCCATATATACCCCTCCAAATGTTGTATACGGAAATAGTGTCCGTTTTAAAAAAATTAACCTCAAATACTTGAAAACACTTTCAAAATTTTATTATACAATTTTTGTCACTAACAAATTTTTCACGGCACAATGTAAGTAAAATTAATTAATAATATATATACATTTTTTTTCACAATGAATTACTAATATAAATGAAATTTTTTTCTATTTGCTTATTACATGAACTGATTTTTGTCGGTTTTAAATATAACCACGGGCTATGTTGTGTACCTTGCGTTTGTATATAGCTAGACGATACGCGCATGCGCGTTGGGTCATACCCCTACCACGTTCACTGTCGAATTTCGTTACATTGTGCGCGCGCAACTTCCGTTGCACACTTAACTTTGACCCTCAACGCGCCAAAAGAAGTATAACATCTACTCGTACCGCGGTCTGTCGTCTCGGCCAACTGCGGCACGAGAGGTCGACTTGGCAAACAGACTGCTGCATAATGAAGAGGCGAGGGCGGCCCGCTGAATCTTTCACGAGATGAATTGTCTCCAGGCACGCCAACTGCGCGGACCGACAGGGACGGAAATCCTCATGCAGTCATCGTAGTTACACGCCGGTGGATGTCCGTGCACTAGTCAGAGGTCGTAACGTCGGGACAGGAAAATGTCGCGTTTTATACGACACGCAGGCCAGACTCCATGGTCCTGTGTAGTTTCGAGCTTCATCTTCCTGTTAATTAGCTACTGCTCCAGTGTTGAGACATCTTACAAGCTTGTCATTAGCTCAGAGTTCACCTGGANGCGTTTTATACTACACGCAGGCCAGACTCCATGGTCCTGTGTAGTTTCGAGCTTCATCTTCCTGTTAATTAGCTACTGCTCCAGTGTTGAGACATCTTACAAGCTTGTCATTAGCTCAGAGTTCACCTGGGCGTGTCTACGAAACTGTGGTCCAGTTGCAAACACAATAGAGATGGGCGATAAATCGCAGCCTGCTACTATGTCACAGGATATATATGTGGAACAGTTATTGTGATATCTGTGACTGCGATAAGTTGCATATCAGGGACATGTTCACAGGTTGTGATACGTGCTCCGCCTATCACAGTTCAATTCCGCTGCCTGTGCCATGTCACAGCGTCACAGTCAGACGAGCCTTCTACTTGAGTTTGNAGTTACACGCCGGTGGATGTCCGTGCACTAGTCAGAGGTCGTAACGTCGGGACAGGAAAATGTCGCGTTTTATACGACACGCAGGCCAGACTCCATGGTCCTGTGTAGTTTCGAGCTTCATCTTCCTGTTAATTAGCTACTGCTCCAGTGTTGAGACATCTTACAAGCTTGTCATTAGCTCAGAGTTCACCTGGACGTGTCTACCAAACTGTGGTCCAGTTGCAAACACAATAGAGATGGGCGATAAATCGCAGCCTGCTACTATGTCACAGGATATATATGTGGAACAGTTATTGTGATATCTGTGACTGCGATAAGTTGCATATCAGGGACACGTTCACAGGTTGTGATACGTGCTTCGCCTATCACAGTTCAATTCCGCTGCCTGTGCCATGTCACAGCGTCACAGTCAGACGAGCCTTCTACTTGAGTTTGNCGCCTATCACAGTTCAATTCCGCTGCCTGTGCCATGTCACAGCGTCACAGTCAGACGAGCCTTCTACTTGAGTTTGCATGTTTGCCAACAAATGGCGACTGCTGACTTTTAAACAAAATATTCATGGAGTAATCAACGCTTGTGTTCACAACGATAATAAATCTCTTTAACTAAATTGCTTTGATTTCACTTTTGTTATATTCGCTCTACCCTACTGTTTTATTATACATTTAGTCCACAAACCAGAACAGTCGAATACGCAGTACAATGTTTTGTTTTGTGTGTTAGTTTTTTTTTTGCCTAGGGAAAATTAACCAAGAAAATCTAATTCGTTAATAAAACTTAAGTTTCAATATGCTGAGCCCCATTTCTCGGTTACTGATGAGACAATACCATGTACAACAATATAAATANAAAACTTAAGTTTCAATATGCTGAGCCCCATTTCTCGGTTACTGATGAGACAATACCATGTACAACAATATAAATGCAATGGCAGCGACAACACATCATCAGAACATTATATGTACTCTTCAAGGCACATTTGTTGTAAATCCACACTTTAATACTGATGGTTTCAAATGAGTACTACTGTCTGCTGGTGGTATGCCCATACCCAGGTATTCATAAAAATTTCTAAACATTGTAGTTGGGCTAATGGCGGGAAAGACGCACCGTTTATTGTTNAAAACTTAAGTTTCAATATGCTGAGCCCCATTTCTCGGTTACTGATGAGACAATACCATGTACAACAATATAAATACAATGGCAGCGACAACACATCATCAGAACATTATATGTACTCTTCAAGGCACATTTGTTGTAAATCCACACTTTAATACTGATGGTTTCAAATGAGTACTACTGTCTGCTGGTGGTATTTGCAGAAATGTGATGTATTTGCGTTTATTTTCGAGTCGCAGTAACAATATCGTAGTTAAAAATTGCATTTATTTATTTGTCCCGAGGCAGTGCAATGCGGTGTGAACAGTCGTGCAATGGACAAGGCGTGTGACAACACCTCCCTCAGGCCTCCGAGATTATCATCTGGAAATACAAATGTCAGGCATGACCATACCCAGGTATTCATAAAAATTTCTAAACATTGTAGTTGGGCTAATGGCGGGAAAGACGCACCGTTTATTGTTTGGCATTATTGTTCACGTTGAGTTGCTTGTAGTGAGTTTTCAGTTGTTGATTGGCATCTCCAAATAAAAATGTAGTTGGAGAACTATTTATACTCATAAGTCAACGTATTTTCTCTCTTTAATTGACACAGTATTCATTAAACCCCTCGACGCCAAGCAGAGTGCACAGGAAATTGTCAGTAAAACACCCTAAACTAATATCGTTTTAACGGCCGGGTTTAAGTTCCGGGGTTCCGGATAATGGGAGGGTAGAAGTATTGATATGCCAAGACCTAATTTTACTAAATTCCCGACTCACGAACTACCGTCAGATTACTCATTTAAAACTAGAGTAGATCAGGACACGTATCTACATATTACTCATTAACAGGGGCCTGCAAAATTCGCGTTATTTTCCAGCAGCAAGCTACAACTCATCGTCCTGTAGGTACCCGGGTTGGTGCCATTTGTTTATTGACTTCTGCATCAGTCAGGCCACATTTTCCCTTTTGACTTGGTTGGACGCGATTGGGCCAGTCTTTTGTTAGTGGTTTTTTATTGGCCGAAAGCCACCCAGGGCGTGCTCGAACAAAATGTATTCCAATGACAAACGCAATACAAAAGCACAATTGTTTGAAGTCTAGTGACTAGTCTGTCCTGAAATAATAACGCAAATTTTACACGTCTCTACTTATTAATGGCACTTACAATACATTATGTTTCTCTAAACTCAGAATGCTTCGAGAACTACCTATTAATTTCTTGCGAGTAACCAAACTGGGGCCTTTCATTAGGCGTCGGAAATGATCATGCCACAACACACTCCAGCATACCGGGGCCTCACACCATTAACTTAAAAATATCGGTTAAGCTCATCTCTACATGTGCTTGAAGTCTAGCTTGTCTTAACCCATTCAGACCCAGTGTACACAGCTGTATACATTACGCACGTGTAGGTAATTTTCGGCCTGTGCTGCACACTGCGCAGATCAATGACCAATGATCTTACCCGTGGGTAAATGATTCACAAACAGTATTGCTGGTCAGGTCATAATTGGTTGATATTACTGAAACCATACATATGGCCTACAGCTCATTGGCTGTGACAACGAAGCAAGTGTTTTGTCGACTTAAGTACGGCACGCATCATAAAATGTTTGTTCGCAACGTGTGAAACCGTAAATCAAAGTGGGACTGAAAGGGTTAAAATGAATTTCCAAAATTATCCAGTCCCTAATTGTATGCAACCACGTCATATGACTACCATCTACAATTATATACTGCTATTACTAGAGACCGGAAAAAATCGCGAGTTCAATGACCTGCAGGCTAGACTCTATAGTCTTATGTACAAATATGCCGACATCAACTGCACATTGGTTGCTTTGCTGTCACAGGGGAAGGCGACGATTGGACCAGAATTATCCAGGAAGTGTCAAATACGGCGTGGGCCAATGGATTAAGTTATATAAACGCATGTGTTTTGAATTCTAGTTTGTCCTAAAATGAATCGGCGAATTCTTTAGGTCTCTAGCTATTACTACTAACTATACTAGTAAAATGACTGAGTTAGGCCAGGTTTGTAACAANTATCTGCATGATTTTGCATACGAAAATAGAGTATAGCCTACAGGTCATTGAACTCGCGAATTTTTCAGGTGTCTATCAATAACGTCTTGTGCATGGTAGGGCCTATGTTGAAAACTAGGGAANCCTGAAAAATTCGCGTTTTCATTTCGGGACAAGCTAGAATTCAAAACCCCGTACGTTTGTATTGCTAACGCTATTTGTCTACCCGTTAAATTACACCTCCTGGACAACTCTGAGCCTATAATAAGTACACAGTAAAATGCAGACCGAATCACCGTCTTCCGCTAATACAACAAGCAACCAATGAACAGTGATATCTGCATGATTTTGCATACGAAAATAGAGTATAGCCTACAGGTCATTGAACTCGCGAATTTTTCAGGTGTCTATCAATAACGTCTTGTGCATGGTAGGGCCTATGTTGAAAACTAGGGAACTGCCAACTTTTCCCGCTATAAACCACTGTCTCTAATTATCAATGCTATTAATCACACAAATCTTTCTATCATCATTATAATAGAAATAGCTGCTACTTATAGAAGGTTTTTTTTGCAGTATTAGCCACCTTACATGCTAGAAAAATAAACTAATATCAACTAATCAAAATCATTCATACCACCTGTAAATGTACCAGGTGTTTCGGAAAATATGTTTCAATTGGGAAAGGTCTCTGTTAATTAAGGCGGTGGTGTCGCTGTCATTTTGGACTTATTTTTGTTTCACCACGGATTGCTTTTCACATCAAATAATCGAAAACGAAATGCTGTCAGAACATAGTGCATATTTCAACATATATTCTTAAGTCCACAGTATTTTGCCCGTGTTGTAAGATAAACTCATTATTTATTCTTTTTCAGTCTCACGTGAGAAAAAGTACGCGGAAATCAGCCTGCTCTTGTTTCAAGAATCCTCTAAGGTAGTTCTTTATATCATAATAAGTTTCAAATCTTAGTAGTAAGTCTTAACATGAAGTTATAAGCTGTTCACAGTTGATCGAGCACTTTTGAAATCAACTTCCGAAAAATGTCACTGCCCCTACCTGCATGCAAGTTAACTTTCACACGTGACTAGTGTGAGCCCAGTACAGTTGGTAACGACGGAGGAAAAGTAGTTCCATGTCACTCAACGTTTAATTCAAAGTGTTACGTTAACGTATGTTAACACAAAAGTTGTTTATTTTGCTTTCTTTGCATTTAAGTGTAAAAATTAGCAATCGAGTCAAATACTAATTTCCCTAATAATTGCACAGTTTTACAGGACCGACGCGTGCATAAAGCGATCAGACCCAAGACAATGTTAATTTGACGTATGGTGGAAGAATACAAAATACCTATACAAGTAGATCTTCAGCAGGGCTTGCAAAAGAGTTCAGTTTACTGTGAACAGCCTATATAAAGAGGTACAAATATAGTCAATTTTCAGTTACTTATAACTTTTCTGAAGCCATACTACAAATCTATTTCCAGGCTATTCCTCCGCCTTGCGCAAACAAAGCTTAACCGATTCTAGAAAATTACACCAACGGGACAAAGCATCGCATTCATCCGCACTCAGAGTAATACTAATTTGCGTAAGATATATTTATTGCTAGGCACTACCAACACACAAATTTTCTCGCTGTTTTTATTCATATTAATTATAATGGAAATACCAACTATGATTTACAGATAAAATATAAGTAAAAGTGTAATTTAACAAAAAATAAGGTAATTGTATGTTAACACAATTATAAAACGCTTGTGATACACGGCATAATTAGGAAGGAACCACACATGTCATCCATTGGGTGATTTTTAAAAGGTTTGATTCAAAAAGTGTGAAGTAACCGCAAATATACTATAAAGACAATATGGCAAGGATATAACCTCGTTATACGCTGTTCATGGTAAAGTGAGCACTTTTGAAATCAACATTTGGAAAATGCCACTGTCCCAAATCTGCATTTATTTTAATGGGTACACTTACTGGGCTGCGCACAGTGAAGTTGGTAACGACCGAAATAAAATAGTTCAATTTCTTAACTTTGATATTAAATTGTTACGTAAACATTTGCAAATTCTGAAATAATTTATTTATATTATTCTTTTATTTTAAATTGATATGAGTATAAGAATAAGAAAATTGGAAAAAGATTTTCTTTTCAAATAATACCGCAGTTTCACTGCTGGCGCATGAATAAAGTGGTGAGGTCCACAGCCGTGTTAATTCTACGTGTGGCGGAAGAATACACAACGTGCGTACACGTATAATTTAAGCATGGTTTTAACCCCTTCGGTTACGCATTAATTTGTGAGCCGAAGTGTTGCAATCTTATAACTTATTGAAAAAAATTAATAATGTGCTGAGTGCTCAAAGACGTTACCATCAGCCATTCAAAATAGACGTGTGGAAACTTTAACAAATCGGATTACTCGCCGGGAAGACTCTCAAGTCAATGGTAGAGCTGGTGATTTTTCGCGAAGAAAATACGAGTACACGGTAGACTTCAATACTATAAGCACCCAACAGCAGTTTGTCTTTTGCCATTGGTTGCTATCAGCTTGAGAAGACGTTTACATAATTGACCGGGCCACTCCGATTTCGACAACATCGGCACAGCTCATGCGTGACCCGTGTGCAGACAGTTAAGGTTTATAAGAAAGTAATTCAACCAATCAAGATAGGAAAACGACCGTACAGTGTTATGAAATGTAACTTGTCTTCAAGCCTTATCGCGAAATTTCACTACTCCTTGTCATTTGGTACAGACTTCTCGTTGTGTACAGCACTAGTCTTGAATATGCATCATGTGCAACAAGTCTACGATTGTGGACACGATTACAGAACATATTAAACGGGCTCAGTTTACAGTGAATAGACTTCAATAACGAAGGAGCCACGGTGGCTGAGCGGTTAGACTGCTCGCTTCCCACAAAGGCGAACCGAGTTCAATTCCCAACCGGTTCACTCCGGATTTTGCGCAAGTGGGAATCGTGCCTGGACGATGCCGCTGGTCAGCGGGTTTTCTCGGGCATCTCCCGTTTTCCCCGCCCTTTAATTCCGGCGCTGCTCAATACTCATCTCAATCACCCTCATCGGTAGGGGCAGTGATATTTCGCGAAAAGATTTTGAGACAAGATACAGTCCAAAGCACTGTAGGGTCGTCCAGCTTCTTTGATTGGCTAAAAAATGTTCTGGCCCGTGTTAACAGTTTGCACACGAATCACGAAGGTTCAGTGTCGGAGTTACTTAGTCCTGAGTGGCTTGGTCAAAGACGGACACGGCACCAGCAGCCAATGGAGGTATAACAACAGCTGAGGTGTGTATATAGTATTGAAGTCTACTGTGTGCTCCGATTTTTATGTGAAAAGTCACTGGCCCTACTCATCGGCTCTCAAGACCGTGTTGTTAAGAGCCGGCCGAATGTCTTCGCTCGCTCGCTCAGCCAACCTCCCCGCGAGGAGAAGACTCGCCCGAGGTCGCGTCCTGTCTCGTCACCGCGGATATTTACGGCATCCGAACGACTATGCCGCTCGATACTAGTGATGTGCGGGGTGAGGCGTGCGACCCCGTGTCACGACAGCACGCCACTGCGACCAGAACGGAACAACCGTCACACACACACACACACCTTGATTTAGAGTAGTTGAGCTGAGAGGGTGTGGCCTGTGCTTGAGGGGGGAGGGGGCGCCTACCTGGTACTTGAACTGCGTAGCACAATGTTTGAAATACTCGTTTTTCTACACATTTCAGACGAGGGCTGTTAAGCGCTTTCAAGGCGTCACACACATTAGAAACACTATTTCAGAATACTCCAAAATTGCTATTAAAAAATTGCTTTTTAAAAGCGCCGTATTAAAAAATATACGCGTCAGATACATAAATAAAATACTCCAGGGCCCTGCATTGAACCATCCTACAGAAGACGTGCCACCAATAAAATGCTAGGGTCGCCGCTTAAAGTCCCACAGGTAGTCGCTGCGCGACGAGAACACTGCACGTCAGTTCAGAGTCCTGCGCGTAGAGTGCGCGGCTTTGTCGCGCTTGTCGGCATCGAGCGCGCTAAACAGGCGGCGCCCTTAGCAAGGCCTTAAACGTCCGCAAGGGCGAAGCGAGGCGAAGACAGAGCGACGACGTGACGCAGGTGCGGGGGAGACGCGAGTACGCCGGCCAAACGACGCGACGGTTCGGTCCGCCTGCTAAGGATCTGCCCACGAAGCGCCATCAAGCTGACGCGTGCAGGTTCAACCCTGTGCGTTGTGTTTGTCGGGCGAGGTGGTATCCACGCCCGTTCGTCGCGGTTGGCACAACTGGCGTCTCTCCCCATCCGACTGCACACAACTGCAGCTCATCAAATGACGTCTGCTGTCGGACGTTATAAATGGTTTGGGACGATACGTGACCTGGCCGTTACGACACAGCGGAGTACTCGTACTCTGGAGCCCACGTGACGGCTACGGAATGTCTGGGAAATAATGCGTGCTGGCCTGCCGTGCGTGCTATTGTGTTTTAAGACCTGGAATTGCGTCCTACTGCAACGCCCACCACGTTTTATTTACATGGGTGACTCCGCCGGGAATCGAATCCGGTTCGCCTGGGCGGTAGGCGAGCAGTCTTCACTACTACACCGCCACGGCTTCGTGAGTATTTCGAATATTCTGGAACAAGTTACTCGTGTATTCCGAAGTAACTCTGTTTCCACGCAATTGTCCAAGGTTCGGAAGTGGAACAACCTCATACCGCGAGATTCAGCCGCAAACGCAAGCAAAATGACGTCATTAGCCAGCAACGTGTCAGAAATCCGTTCGCCAATCAGCGCGTGGTAACTTCCTTGCCAGCCGGCGGCCCAGTCAAAAGGGAAAACTACGCAGAACGCGGCAGCCAATTAGGCGCAAGGCCCGTCTCCGGAGCCTCACGCAGCCAATCGACGGATGGGTACGCCCACTTCAAAAGAACCGCCAAGCCTTTCACTTCTGTAAACTTCCTGTTCTGCGACAGTGTCAGCGTCAGTAATGGAAAACCAGGCACGAGAGAGAGAGAGAGAGAGAGAGAGAGAGAGCGGGGTGCTTGAATGTTTTTTTTTTCTGAGAGGCTCTGTCATTTTGCATTACATGACAAAAAAGGCTTTACACGATTACATGCTAATTTTCACGTATGTCATAGGAGCCCCGCTCATTCTAAAAGCCCTGTTGTGCTTTAAACCAATAGTAATCACCCCCGACTTTTCTGAAACCCTGCTAAAGTTCTACTTACAGGATATTCCTCCGCCTTATGCAAAAAAAGCTTAGCCGAGTCTAGAAAATTACACCAAAGGGACAGCGCACCGCATCGTGGGCACTCAGTGCAATAATATTTTGCATAGGTGCTATTTCTTACTAGGCATTATCAAAATACCTATTTTCTCTGTGTTTCTATCCATAATAATTATAAATTGAATATATCAGTTTATAGATAAAGTGTAAGTAAAAGTTCAATTTAATAAAAAAAATAAGGCACTTTTATGTTACGACTGGTATAAAACGTTTGTGATACGCGCAATATTTAGGAAACAACCAAACACGTCGTACATGGCGTGATTTTTCAAAGGTTTGGATAATAAAAAATTGGAAGGAAATTGCGAATATACTGTACTCGAGAAACTTGACTCCGTGTGACCGAGTGGAACAGGAGTGAGTCCTCACTGTGGCCCGTTGATACGGGATCAGCTGCTCGTAAGGTCCAGCTGTTGGCCACTACGCGCGACATAACACGTGGAAACTTGCCCCGTCCTTAATTATTGCACGCCAGTGTCCTTCTGCAACGGGACCTCATCTCATCCGAAACGAACTTTATCACTCTGGACCAGTATAGTCGAAACAAAGAAAGCTTGAGTCACAAGCTACACGAGTGCGAGTGAGAGTGTCCGCGGATCTCGCGTGCAGGTTTACGAAACCCGCGGATATTGTCGGCCCTTACTAATATTTTACAGACACTCAAAAGTACGATAGGGGGAGGAGGGTTGGGAAGGGGGGGAGGGGGTGAAAGACGAATTAAAGATTAGCACAGAGAGAAAATACACAGGAAAGTAAATTTGCATAAAGTGCCAAAAATCATGCGGAGCTGCGAATAAAAAAGAAAGCAACATTCAATACTCTGTAGCGAGCATTTACATTTTCTTTTACAACCCCGAGATAAAAATTAATCTTCGGGAAATTCGCCATAGAAAACGACCATATAGCTCCTGGCGCATCCCTCGAAGCAAACAGAACAAAGGGAGAGAGAGAGAGATNTTCGCCATAGAAAACGACCATATAGCTCCTGGCGCATCCCTCGAAGCAAACAGAACAAAGGGAGAGAGAGAGAGATTGTAATGTACACAACCATGAACACGCATTTCCAGGGGCTCTGAGGGAGGCAGCAACAAGCTTCTGGAAACACTGCGAGACCGGCAATGTACGTCGCGGGGGCAAACAATACAAAGAAGGCTTTTATTGAGAGATAATGAGAGACAGCTTACCCGAGAAGTGGCAAGCGCTACGAACTAAAGTANGAGAGAGAGAGAGAGAGAGAGATTGTAATGTACACAACCATGAACACACATTTCCAGGGGCTCTGAGGGAGGCAGCAACAAGCTTCTGGAAACACTGCGAGACCGGCGATGTACGTCGCGGGGGCAAACGATACAAAGAAGGCTTTTATTGAGAGATAATGAGAGACAGCTTACCCGAGAAGTGGCAAGCGCTACGAACTAAAGTANATACAAAGAAGGCTTTTATTGAGAGATAATGAGAGACAGCTTACCCGAGAAGTGGCAAGCGCTACGAACTAAAGTAGCAACTTCGACAGAAACCATACAGAAGGGGCTGCAGTTTTCAGTCTGTGAACAAGCCGGATTTATTCAGTCGTGTAAAAATTGCTCGCAACAAATGAAATAAACATTTTTCCTGGGCACGTGCCATAATAAATAATGAGTATACAATAATACCCCAACTTTGAAGGTCTATAATATCAAAACCAAACAACCTACAGCCTTGATTGATCAATCAGATAAACCGTGGAACCGTGAAGTTTGTTTACTATATATTCATAAATGTTCAATGTTGACATGCTGACAAGAGTGTGGAACGAGTTTAATTATCGTGTAGATGTCGATCGGGCCGTTCATGGTGGTCTCATTGAACATTTATTAATGTATGATAAAATAAATTCGCGGTTCCACGGTTCATTTGATTGGTCAATCAAGGTTGAAGGTTGTTTGGTTTTGATAATATATACCTTCAAAGTTCGGGTATTCTTTTATACTCAACCTGTAGTTCGTACGGTTAACATCGCAACTGACGTGTGCTATTAACCACAAATTAAAGAATAAAATCCCCTAACTCTCCCGCTCACTTGACGCTAACAACCAGGCATTGCGTGCATTTCCAGCCGAATAAATAAATAAATAATTGCGTTAGTTCTATGCAAATCACCCTGTAATATCCACTACATAAAATTAATTNCAGCCGAATAAATAAATAAATAATTGCGTTAGTTCTATGCAAATCACCCTGTAATATCCACTACATAAAATTAATTAATTAGAATTGAATTGTCGTCCATCTAAGCCACTATTCTTCTATGGGACTCGTTACAAACGGAAAAAGACAAATACNCAGCCGAATAAATAAATAAATAATTGCGTTAGTTCTATGCAAATCACCCTGTAATATCCACTACATAAAATTAATGAATTAGAATTGAATTGTCGTCCATCTAAGCCACTATTCTTCTATGGGACTCGTTACAAACGGAAAAAGACAAATACNAATTAGAATTGAATTGTCGTCCATCTAAGCCACTATTCTTCTATGGGACTCGTTACAAACGGAAAAAGACAAATACTAAAAGTTCAATACCGTAATTTAAATTACAAGATTACCCATATATCTTAGATTGCCATTAATTCACGTACAAAGTAATCGATTCTCAATACCTAGTTGTTAAAAGCCGCCCAAATCTCTCAGCTCAACTCAACGTACATAGTAATAATATACGTGAAATGTTATAATACATATTTCGTGGCTAATATTACAATAAGACGTATTGGAAACCGAGTGACACGACGTGACGCAGTGGGAAACGGTCAGACACGTATTCGGAAGGACCTGGGTTCGAATCCCAGTCCGGCCATTCTGGTTTTGGTATTCCATGGTTTCCTGAACTCACTCCAAGCGAATGCTGGGTAAACGTTAGGCCCCACCTACCTACCTACCTACCTACCTACCTACCTAACTAACTACCTACGTATTTACATACTTGAACGTTACGTCAGTTATCAGTAGGGACTAGAAAGTTTCGCGAATTCATTATAAGACAAGCTAGACCTCTGGCCTGTTTGCAATTGGATCAGAGTTTATTAGACACGCCCAGGTGGACCGTGAGCCAATGATGGACAAGCAAGGATACAAGGACCGAATCCCGTGTCACCTTGTCTGAGCTTAACTGACTACACACTGAGGCAGCAGCCAATGAACAGAAAGCTGAGACTAAAATAAGTAGGACCGTAGAGTCTAGACTGCAGGTCGTCTAAAACGCGAAAATTTCCTGTCCTTAGTTATTAGGCCTATACATTAACTTTGTATTGATATTGCATTATTAATATCTACATAACCTGACTGCATTGTGCCTAACAGAGGCACAGATATATGGGAAGATCTTGAAAAGTTGTACAGATATCGTGGTACTTTTTACGACACATTTGGGCGAGTCGTAATTCTCCGCACGTAAGAATATAACTTAAACAGTTTTACATACGACGCACGTATCTTTGTTTGACGTAAACTTATGCAAGTGTTGAATTTATGACATTATTTCGTCCGTTGGATTGGGGGAGAGGGTGGATGAGGGGGGGGGGAGAGAAGCTGCAGACGGAAAATTTGTTGGAAGAAATTTAATGGCTATGATTTCACCAGAGTCGCCACTACGACGCAACAAAAGGTTTTACATTTCACT
>NQII01000232.1:857855-878344 GCA_002778355.1 Clitarchus hookeri
GTTGAGGCTCGAGGAACACATCACCGTAAGTACAGATTACAGGTCGCAGAACCCACGTACTTATTTATCGGCTGGCCTGACGTCCCGCAGATGCTACAATGAAACCCGAAATGCCCGTGGGGCCGCGGTGGCTCAGCGGTTAGCCTGCTGGCCTCCCACCAAGGTGATCCGGGCTCAATCCCCGGCCAGGTTACTCCGGATTTTCGTATGTGGGAATCGTGCCGGACGATGCCGTTGGTCAGCGTGTTTTCTCAGGGATCTGCCGTTTCCCCCGCTCCTTCATTCCGGCACTGCTCCATACTCATCTCGCTTCATCCTCATCGTCTCTCAAGACCTCGGATGTTAAGAGTCGCCCAAGAGTGTTCTAAGTAGCATTTTTGTTTCATATTTGTAATGCAATGATGTTAATTTTAGCTCGTGATTTCTTTCTTTTAGGTTTTATGTTATAATATTTGGTAATATTTTGTTATATAAGTTCATCGCAATGGTATTATAACTCACTTTGCTCCGTGTCATTAGAGAAGACACATCGCACATTGCTTCGAAGGCAAGACCATGTTTCTAGGTACTAAGAAAGCGTATCGTAATATTTTGACCGTCAATATTAATGTTAATAAAGAAAATTATTCATGGACTTTTCTATCGCTTTGGTCTTCAAGGTATAACTGATAAAGCCGGTAGCGGACTTCTGGAATTTTGTTTCTTCAGGAAGGCTGATAATGCAAAAGATCCAGCAGTTACGGATTTGTACGAAGTGGAGCCGCGAGACATAATTTGTTGGAAGACTATTCCTGTACACGAAGGTGCTGCTAATCAGAATGCTGTAACCAGTTTGTACTCTACACCCACGCTCCCTCCACTGTTCACTCCGAAATTGCCTTCCTCGGTCCACAGATAAGTGCCCCGTGCTCTCAATAGTGTGACGAGATCCACGCTAAAGGGGGGAAATCTCGTCGTGAGCGAAAGGCTTGCAGTGTTGCGATAAACAGTTCATTGGAAAAAACGTTAGATACGAATGTATAGGTTCGCTGTGCGAGAGGATCCTGATGTGGACCGCACGGCGAGTGTGATAAGAGGATATTTTCTCGCCTCCCGGCACGGGGATGGTTGGCCCCCTGAAGCCCGAGGGAGAGTGGGAATTGAACAGTGGCTCGCACGATCTTCCCAACCAGCTGCTCCTCGACCAATCCAGCGTAGTGGCAACGTCTCGTTCAGGTATCCGCGAACAGCTAGGTGCCAACGGGGGTGGCGCACCTTAAAGGAAACATCAGACCATCCCCTTCACATTGACGTGTCAAATGCGAGCTCCTTACCCCCTCGCCACCTCAAACCGAGAGTTACGAACGCCATACAAACCGTTAAACACCAGACATGCTGACAAGAGCAAGGAACGAGTTTGATTATCGTGTAGATGTCGTTCGGGCCGCTCGTGGTGGTCACAGTGAACATATATGAATGTATGGTAAACAAACTTCGCGGTTCCACGGTTCATTTTATTGGTCAATCAAGGTTGTAGGTTGTTTGGTTTTGATATTATAGCCCTTCAAAGTTGGGGTATTCTTTTATACTCGCCCTGTATTATGTGAACATGTGCAGTTTCCCTGAAGTTATTGGCTGCGTCTCTTCATGAGAAAANATGCAACGGTCAGCGGCGGTAGCTGCAGAACTTAATGGAATTGTAAAGGAGTTGGGGCTTGACATTGTTCTCTTCCAAGAACCATATGTCCCATTTGATAAGGTTGTGGGCCTGCACGGAAGTGTTTATATGTCTGGGGTTAGTCCCCGGGCTGGGGTGCTAGGAGCCAACAAAGATATTGACATAGTCATGATGACTAGTGTCTCAAACACGCATCACACATGTGTCCAAGTGATAAAGGGAGGCATAGAGTGTTGGTTGGTCTCTTCGTATTTTCAGTTCGGGGATGAGACCCAGGACCATCTAGATAGATGGGAGATTATCAGCAACACACTCAGAGACAAACCTCTGATAATGTGTGCAGACATTAACACAAAATCGGAGCTGTGGCACTCCCCTGTCACGGATGAGGCAGGGGAATTGGTGGGAGAATTTCTCCTCACCAATGACCTTGATGTTGTGAACAAGGAGGGTGAACTTCCCACATACACATCGCAGGCCCATGAATCTGAATCATTTCTGGACATAACTGTTGTTAACAGAAAGGCCAGTAACTGGGTTAAGAACTGGACAGTGACCAATGACAGCTCCAGTGACCACAGGCTGATCATCTTTGAAATTCAGGGTGGTGGCTCACGTGAACCTGAAATCTTTGAAAAAGAAGTAAGGTATATCCTCAACATGGCAAACTGGCCTGCTTTTGACAGGACCGTGCTGAGTAAGCTGCGATCATACGATGTGATGGGCTCCCTGGATGACCGAGTTGAGCAATTGACAAGGTTTATCCAGGAGACCTGTGAAGAGAATTTGCGCAAAACCACAAGGGGACTCCCGAACCTCTCATGGTGGGACCATGAATTGGAATTGGAACGTAAAGAACTCAGAAGAATGCGAAGACGCCTTCATAAACTTCGTGGAGAGGAAAGGGCGCAATTCTCAACACAGTACAAGGTTAAGAAGCAGTCTTACTTCGGTAGGGTCAAGAAGAAAAAGGCAAAATCCTGGGAGGATTGTGTCACTAAAAAGGGTAATGAAGACCCATTTGGACTGGTTTATAAGCTTGCGGCCAACAAGATCAGGAGAACGGTGCCGCCACCTTGTTTGAAAATTGATGGGAACCTAATCTTGGATAAAAAGAGATCAATGGAAGTTCTGCTCCAAACTCTTCTCCCCGATGACTCATTGGAGGAAGAGGGTGAGGGTCACGCAGTGAAGATACAGTCGATGAGCATTGTCCCGGAAGAGCAAGATGCACCCATCTTCGAAATGGAAGAGCTCACCGCGATGGTCCACAAGATGAAAAATGGCAAGGCCCCAGGTATTGACGGGGTTTCTACCGAAATCCTGAAGAGATGCTATGACCGAATCAAGGAAATTCTGCTGGACATTGTGAACGACTGTTTCCAAACTGGTGTGTTCCCCTCGCCTTGGAAAATGGAGTGCCTGAGGATCTTGCATAAGGAAAACAAGAAGGATCTGGATGACCCTAAATCCTACAGGCCTTTAACATTGCTTCCGGTGCTAGGCAAAGTCTACGAGAAGCTTGTCAATCAACGTCTAACGATGGCACTGGACGCGGAAGGCACACTATGCGAAAGTCAGTACGGCTTTAGGAGAGGTATGGGTACTGACTTCGCCTTGCACGATGTTATGAAAAATATCAGGGATTCAAAAAGAAAATATGTAATGGCAGTCTTCCTTGACATTTCTGGAGCGTTTGACAATGCATGGTGGCCGGAGGTGATGGACAGACTGAAGTCCAAGAGATGTCCAGCGAACATCTATAGGGTCATCCTTGATTTCTTCAAGGATCGATGGAGTATATACACCAGCGAGAATTCGCAGGTTAAGAAGAAGTTGACGAAGGGTTGCCCCCAGGGGTCGGTCTTAGGACCTATCCTATGGAACATCCTCTTCGATGGATTTCTGGAATTGGAGTTGTCTCCGGAGTGTTCGGTTTTTGGCTATGCGGATGATGGGTTGTTCCTGGTGCCAGGTGACTCCAGAGGAGAGCTTGAATCCAAGGCTAACATCTTGATGGAAAAGACATGGAATTGGGCCAGCGAGGTTAAGCTCAGTTTTTCCGTCGATAAGACGAAAATAATGCTTGTCAAGGGCAAACTACAGAGAACGCCAACCGTTTGCTTCGGGGGTTGCCCTATCAAATATGTGCAGGACTTCAGGTACCTTGGTGTCATTATGGATGACCGAATGAGCTTTCTGAAACATGTGGAATATGTGTCACGGAAGTCGGTAGTGGTATTCCAAAAATTGAGAAGAATAGGCAATACCAGTTGGGGCCTGAATTATAAGACTTTATTAACAATATACAAAGCCGTCTTTGAGGCCATTGTCTCATATGGTGCAGTCATGTGGCATCACCGCGCCGAACTTTCGTGGCATAAAAGAAAGCTCATCGGTGCACAGAGAGCAGCTCTGCTGACCGTGACATGTGCATATAAAACTGTTCCGAATGAGTCCCTTCCGGTGGTGGCCGGTGTGTTGCCAGCTGACCTGTTGGTCAGGTACAGGGGTCTGGTGGCGGAGGCATCGCGGGCTGGCAGGCTGAGGAAAGAAGGTAGAGAAGCCATCTTGGAAGGAATACTAGACAAATGGCAATAGAGATGGTCTAATTCTGGAAAATGTAGGCAAACCTTTGAACTGCTGCCAGATATAATATCGAGACTCAGCTGTAAGTGGTTACGTGTGAACCACTACAGTATGCAGCTCCTAACTGGTCATGGGAATTTCAAGGCAAAACTACACAGCCTGCGGCTCGTGGTGTCCCCGCTCTGCGAGGTCTGTGGAACTGACGACACAGTGGAACACGTCCTGTCAGTCTGCCTGAAGACTGAAGACCTGAGAGAGCAGTTCAGAGCGCAGACAGAAGAACTGGGCATTCACTTGGAAGTCAAGACAGTCATGGAAGACAAACTACTCCATAGATTGTGGAATGAATTCGCAACCAAAATCGGCAGAAGGCTAGAGGATTTTGATAAATGGAACAGGCGAATTTCTGATGACCCATGATAGGGTACTCAGGTAAAGGCTTACAGTGCAAAAGTCGGAGTATCTTAGATTGGCGAGGAGGACAGGTTTTAAACGAGAAAACCAGTAGAATACTGTGTTAACGGCAAGTAAGAAAAGTGAATGGCCCGAAGAGACCAAGAGGAAAGTGCCGTGCATTGCCTTACCCACCAGGGTACAGATGCAGTGCGGGAGGATGGAGGGTGTGTTGGCCTTCGGGCCTTAAAACCTGCTCCAAACCAGAGATGCCCAGCGAACATCTACAGGGTCATTCTGGATTTCTTTAAGAACAGATGGAGTGTATACTCCACCAAAAACCTACAAGTCAGGAAAAGGCTCACGAAGGGGTGCCCCCAGGGGTCGGTTCTCGGACCGATCTTATGGAACATCCTTTTCGATGGGTTTCTCGAAATGGGACTTCCCCCGGAGTGCACTGTCTTTGGCTACGCTGACGATGGATTAATCCTAGTGTCTGGGAACTCTAGGAAAGAACTGGAACTCAAGGCCAACTCGATAATGGAGAAGACGTGGGAATGGTCAAGAACCANCTGCTTTACTCATCAGAGTACAGTTGCAGTGCGGGAGGATGGAGGGTGTGTTGGCCTTCGGGCCTTAAAACCTGCTCCAAATCAGCGAATTTGACTGCAGATCTGCTGAAACTGCCCCACTTGAATCAGTACAATTCTGGTGATGATTTCAGTTGCTGGCATTCACTAATTAAACCGTGATTTATACTGATTCCAAGAGAACTAGACTGGGCTGGCAGTAAAACCTGGCGAATTCCACTGATTTACCAGGAATTAACTGAATATCCAACAAAATAATTCTGTTTGATTAAAAACACTATTTCAGATTTAGTGTGTGTGATTCGTGGGAATGCACTTAATACGTGTAGCGAGTAAGCTCGCACTATAGCGAACGTGGATATGAGCTAAAAGTAAATACAGACAGAAACTCCTTTATAGCGAGAATCGGGCGTCGCCGTCGATATGCATTGGGTTGTGAATGAGGACCTGTCGTATTCCTCACAAGTGAGTGAGTGTGTTTCCCCAGCTCGCGCGGACGAAGCCCGGTACATACGCAGCTCTTTCGCTTCTGTATTCCTTGAAGTATGCTTTGTCGGCACACTTCAGCGCAAGCCTTCCTACGTAGCAAGTAGTCGAAAATTGTTATCGACAATTTTCCGTTGTGATTTCTTTCTTAGTTGTAAAATGGCTGTAAAGTGCTGATGCCGTCAAACTATAACAACAACGACCACTTTTAGTGATGCAGAAATTCCGAGCAATATTTCACGCTGGTTAACAAAACAGTCAAACTGTCACCCTTAGACNCCACTTTTAGTGATGCAGAAATTCCGAGCAATATTTCACGCTGGTTAACAAAACAGTCAAACTGTCACCCTTAGACGACAGTCTAATGTTTGCCTCGCTCGCTGGTGTAAGAAGCGTTTCCGAAGTTGGGTCTACTACGTATTTCGTGATTTATTATCCACAGAATCGAAAACTACCCGTGTAGTTCCTATTACCAGAGGCACTAATTCTTTCGCGAAAATATTTTCTTGTTTCNCACAGAATCGAAAACTACCCGTGTAGTTCCTATTACCAGAGGCACTAATTCTTTCGCGAAAATATTTTCTTGTTTCTTCTATCTCAACATGTTGTATGCAATTTGAAAGATATTTAAAACTCTTTCTGTTACAGATAAATATATAATTTTAGGCGTAGCAATTAATTAAATATTTGTTCGTAACCACATGTCAGTATAACGTTCTGTAGGTAATATGTACAGATCAATAAAAAAAAGTGTTTGTATACGGGATGTTTCGTAACTTATGTTACAGACTTTGGGGGGTGATTAGGCATCGAAAAACCGGTATAAAACTCGAGAGACTTTTATTCTCACTCGAGTCGTTACGGAGATGCGCCTTGGAATGTGATAGCCAAATGGTGAGAGGAACGACCAGCGGTTAGGCAGCCNACTCGAGTCGTTACGGAGATGCGCCTTGGAATGTGATAGCCAAATGGTGAGAGGAACGACCAGCGGTTAGGCAGCCCGTGCGATTGTTTTATAGTAAATGCTCAAACTGACGGCCAACAACACACACAGAACCCACACCGCCAGAGCATTCACTGTCGCACCCTCTACAACAGTGATTCCCAAAGTTCTGTGAACCGCGACCCATTTAAAAAAAAGCCAAAGTTCAGGACCCACTTTAATGCCTTATGCGAGAAACGTACCGTTTCGCTGNACTCGAGTCGTTACGGAGATGCGCCTTGGAATGTGATAGCCAAATGGTGAGAGGAACGACCAGCGGTTAGGCAGCTCGTGCGATTGTTTTATAGTAAATGCTCAAACTGACGGCCAACAACACACACAGAACCCACACCGCCAGAGCATTCACTGTCGCACCCTCTACAACAGTGATTCCCAAAGTTCTGTGAACCCGCGACCCATTTAAAAAAAAGCCAAAGTTCAGGACCCACTTTAATGCCTTATGCGAGAAACGTACCGTTTCGCTGTTCCATCATGATCACATTGTATTTCTTACGTAGCGTAAGGAAGTGAAGGGTAGTAGGATNATCACATTGTATTTCTTACGTAGCGTAAGGAAGTGAAGGGTAGTAGGATTAATAAACTAGTTTAAAATGTTGAAGTATTAAAGAACAATTTTAATGAAAAATATAACTAATCAAACAGCATTACACAATGTGTTATATTACTAATTTAGTTTAAAAATCATTTTGGTTGTAAGAAATCAGATNTGCATTGCATGTGTGTAGGTTCTAAACTGTCACATTTATAACTCATGCATATGTTTATGTATGGAATTGTATTTTTCGGGGCGCAGCAAATGTTAGTCTGCGACCCACACTTTGGGAAACATTGCTCTACAACATCCCTGGTGAGTTCCGAACACTGTCGCAGGCTGCGGCAATTCGCGGCGTAAGATCTTCTTCGCATTCCACGCGCGGGCGTTTCGTACATCAGAGGTTTGATGTGATCCCGTAAAAATAAGTATAAAGAATTGAGGTCTGGCGAACGCGCTGGCCACGGAATGGAACCATGAGCACACGTCTTGTTTCACAGTTGATGGGTAGTACGTTGTACGCAGTCGTATTGGTCACCGGGATATAAAGGTTGCCTAACCGCTAGGCGTTCACCCGATACATGTGTGCTACACGTTTGAAGGCATATTTCCCTAACGACTCGAGTAAGGAGTGTTTCTCGACTTTTCTACAGGTTTTCCCATGCCTAATCGCCTCCCGAAGTCTGTAACATAAAATTACGAAACCACCTGTAGTCTCAACAACGAATGATGTTCTCCCATTACGCGATGGATCAATTTTATTGGACGGCGTTCTCTGGCATGGGCAATGCAGACCATTAAATCAATTTCATGTGCAACATCCCAACAAGAGAACACCGTGCGATTGAAAATGTTTGTATAATCCACTCACGGTTTCTTACAACTTTTCCGTAGCTTAAGTTATACTTCCAGGATATTCCTCCGCCTCGTGCAAACAAAGCCTAATAGTCTGGAATTTTTACACCTAAGGGACGGCTCACCGCATTCATGCGCACTCAGTGTAATAATATTTTGCATAGCAACTATCTATTACTAGGCTTTACCAACACACCTATTTACTCACTGGTTTTATTCATGCTAATTATAAATAAAATATTATAATTTATCGATAAAATATAAATAAAAGATAATTTAACCAAAATAAAGTAACTTTTATGTTAACATAAGCATAAAACGCATGTGATACAAGATACATTCAGGAAACAACCAAACACGTTATACGTGGGGTGATTTTCCAAAGGTTTGATCCAAAAAGTGAGAAGAAACTGCGAACAGACTATAGCTGGCCTTTGTACAAGTTTTCAACGATGAGGATTTTCTTACTCCAACCTTTCTGTACGAAAAACGCGTTTTCATAT
Source organism: Clitarchus hookeri (assembly GCA_002778355.1). Taxonomy (NCBI): domain Eukaryota; kingdom Metazoa; phylum Arthropoda; class Insecta; order Phasmatodea; family Phasmatidae; genus Clitarchus; species Clitarchus hookeri. Next base: position 866,464 of record NQII01000232.1, read on the forward strand.
CATGATAGCAAGAATAAGCTACCTTGTTTGAAAAATATCACTGGATGGAAGANCCTGCAGCCAGCCAAGCAGGGAAGCCATTAAGAAGACTGCAACTTCAACGGTTGCGAAAGCAAAGCACGCGAATTCAAATGATCGCACTTCGAGACGGGAAATGTTAGAGAGATAAAAATCTCCATTCGTCTTATTTCACTACGAAACGTACACGCCACCGACTTTCCTGTCGTTATTTGCTTCCCCTTTTGTGAGACGCCATTTATTTATATAATCGGACTAATGCAAATTGAGATAATACAAGAATGAATTTCCGCTAGTCTAATGTAAACGTAAAATCGTAAATATAAAACGCTGTAGGAGTTTCATTTAAAAACTATATAAGCTGCCCAATAGTTAGAGATGGTGGTTTATCGCGGGAAAAGTTGTCTGTTTGCTAGGATTCAACGTACTGTACACATGTTCGACAGTTTTCTTTCCTTATTGGCTGTTATGCATGCATGAAGCTATTGCTCCATTTCACTAGGCCGATGAGGATTCTGATACTATAAGGCAGAACGTACGTGATTGGTATAGAAACAACTTAGCCGAGTCAAAACCCTCGTGCATCCAATCATCAAAGAATAAACTAGCTAGAGTGTTATCGAAAATATGTTGGCTCAAGAAATTTTCGCGTTTTCCGAATCGCATAATTTGGAATACAGCAAAAATCTTAGCATCACAAAACACGATGATTCTCCAGATCTTTATGGTTCGATGCAGTTGCTATATTTGAAAACTATAGTACTACATCGTGAGTAAAATTACGTGACTAAGCCTTCCGTACTAATTCATTTACTGCAGGTAACCCGCAAAGTACTATCTAACTTGAAAACATCTTCTACGTTGGTTGCGTTATAAATGATTCTGAAGTTACGATTTTTGCAATAGAACAGTTAGAACAATCGTTCGTCAAGAGCTCTGAGGATATCGAGTGCNTGATTCTGAAGTTACGATTTTTGCAATAGAACAGTTAGAACAATCGTTCGTCAAGAGCTCTGAGGATATCGAGTGCAGGTGCCTAAGAGCATATTCAGGGGCAGGAAATTTCGCAAAAATATTTCAAGACAAGTTATATTTCAAAACACTGTAGGGTCGTTTACCTGTCTTAATTGGCTGAATTACTTTTTGACACGTGTTAACTGTCTGCACACGAATCACGTAGGAGACGTGCCGATGTTGCCGAATTCTGAGTGGCCCGGTCAAACATGAAAACTGCTTCTCAAGCAGACAGCAACCAATGGCAATGGACAAACTGCCGTTGGGTGCTTAAAGTATTAAAGTATAACATGTACAAGCTATTCAGGGAAAAGTGAGCACTTTTGAAAGCCCTCTCATTTGGAATAACGGTCAATAAATATATTTCATTTTAGCCTTAGACGTTAACTTCCGAGTGCGGTGGAATATACACACTGTGGTTATGATTTACATTGCAATATTTATTTAAAAAGGCTATTAAAAGATAAAAAAATGTCTTAAAGGAAAAAGTTACTAGGGCTTAAAAAGTGTTCACTTTACAGTGAACAGCATATATTATTATTTATAGACTGTTCACGGTTGATTGAGCAATTTTTAAATCAATCTTTGAAAAATATTACTTCTTCTACATGCATATATTTTAACAGGCACACGGAGTGTCATTAGCCCAGTAAAATTGGCAATGGTGGAGGGAAAGTAGTTCCATGTCTTAACGTCGAATTAAAAGTGTTTGGAAATAAAGAATTTACTTATTTGGTTTCTGCATTTTNTGGAGGGAAAGTAGTTCCATGTCTTAACGTCGAATTAAAAGTGTTTGGAAATAAAGAATTTACTTATTTGGTTTCTGCATTTTTTTTAATGCACATAAGTGCAATAATTAGCAAATTTGTAAAATATATATATATATTTTTTTCATTTATCACAGTTCTACTTTACTGACGTATGAACAAAGTGAGTAAGCCCATGAANTGATTCTGAAGTTACGATTTTTGCAATAGAACAGTTAGAACAATCGTTCGTCAAGAGCTCTGAGGATATCGAGTGTAGGTGCCTAAGAGCATATTCAGGGGCAGGAAATTTCGCAAAAATATTTCAAGACAAGTTATATTTCAAAACACTGTAGGGTCGTTTACCTATATTGATTGGCTGAATTACTTTTTGACACGTGTTAACTGTCTGCGCACGAATCACGTAGGAGACGTGCCGATGTTGCCGAATTCTGAGTGGCCCGGTCAAACATGAAAACTGCTTCTCAAGCAGACAGCAACCAATGGCAATGGACAAACTGCCGTTGGGTGCTTAAAGTATTAAAGTATAACATGTACAAGCTATTCAGGGAAAAGTGAGCACTTTTGAAAGCCCTCTCATTTGGAATAACGGTCAATAAATATATTTCATTTTAGCCTTAGACGTTAACTTCCGAGTGCGGTGGAATATACACACTGTGGTTATGATTTACATTGCAATATTTATTTTAAAAGGCTATTAAAAGATAAAAAAATGTTTTAAAGGAAAAAGTTACTAGGGCTTAAAAAGTGTTCACTTTACAGTGAACAGCATATATTATTATTTATAGACTGTTCACGGTTGATTGAGCAATTTTTAAATCAATCTTTGAAAAATATTACTTCTTCTACATGCATATATTTTAACAGGCACACGGAGTGTCATTAGCCCAGTAAAATTGGCAATGGCGGAGGGAAAGTAGTTCCATGTCTTAACGTCGAATTAAAAGTGTTTGGGAATAAAGAATTTACTTATTTTGTTTCTGCATTTTTTTTAATGCACATAAGTGCAATAATTAGCAAATTTGTAATATATATATATATTTTTTTCATTTATCACAGTTCTACTTTACTGACGTATGAACAAAGTGAGTAAGCCCATGAAAATGTTAATTTTAAATATGGCGGAAGAATACATAATACGCATGTAAGTAGATCTTAATCTGGGCTTTCAAACGCGCTCAGTTTACCGCGAACAGCCTATAAACATCATGTGAATTAAAAATTACTTTGGTGGGACTAAGCCACGTATACATTTGAGCAGCCCGTACATGTTCAAGATGTAATAGGGGCGGCTACTATAGCACTCGCATGGCGTTGCAGACGTTCGTGACCAAGTTACCGTATTAACTCTCATATGTCTCACGCGTATTTCACGCAGACGACAGCGGCAACATTTCAACACGTACACGCCACTTCTCCTCGACGACATTCGCACCCCCGCGTCCGGGAACTCGGCCAGAGTGCCGTACGCAGTTTCACAACGTTTCATTTCGTCGCAGCAGAGGTCCTCGCGTCACGGTAACACATTTCCTCGCCTTCTCTCATTCGCGCTTCGCAACTGCAACAACGGGCCGTGCAACCTCCGTAGGGGCGGCAATCTCGTCTAGCCAGCCTTCGCGAGTAGACTTTACGACTCCCTGCACCGCGAGTAACTCGCGCGATAAAACGCACCCGTGCCGAAAGTTATTTCGCGCAGGCGACTGTGTTTATTTGATCTGCGCGGAATTTGTTGGCGCGCGCAAATACACGGGTGCGAAGTGAACTGGAAACAAGCACAGCTGCTAGCGACTGGAGAGTGTACCGTGGACCGGCGACACGAGGCAGCACAAATCGCAGATGTGCTGCTAGCGACTTGAGAGTGTACTGTGGACCGGCGACACAAGGCAGCACAAATCTCTGGAAACAGATCGTGGACCACAGTGCCGCTCTAGTAAAACACTTTAAACTCACGCCACTCAGTATTTAACATCACCGTTAGTACCAAAAAACTTTCTAAATACCCATATAGCATCACCAAGGTCAAACTTAAGCCTATGTCTAGAATACAACACTGGAGACGGAGCAATACTAATAACATAATTAGAAGTAGCCACTGTACTGTTGTGACTAGTGTTAATTACCTTAGTCAAATAGATTCAAGACACCATATATGTTGGAAGACGTTTGCTGTTAATGAGCTTGTGGCTACTTCTAATTCTGTTATTAGTATTGCTCAGTCTCCAGTGTTGTATTCTAGACATAGGCTTAAGTTTGACCTTGGTTAGCTTTTAAGTCAGCGATACTTCCAGAACAGATACAGCATTGTCGATATAGTTTAGTTTAAATAAAAAACTGGTTTTACAGAAAATTAAATATTGTTAAACAGGGCCCAGCGATTTTTCCCAACTTTTAAAACTTCTGCATTTACGTTTCAACAACCCAAATTTATGAATTGGCAACAAAACATCGACTTTGATTTCTGCTGTGAAAAAGAAGAACAGTTGCATTGAAATGATCCATACTGTTTTAAAAATTATGGAGAACACAACTGCTCTCAATGAACACCCACGTGGCAGCCAGGGAGGCCGCTTGATTAAGTATTCGAAAGCTCTGGTAAGTTCCTTCTTTCAGTTTTTTCTTTTCCTCCCGAAACCATAAACATATGCTCTGTTTTCATAGAAAACGAAGAATTTAAAACAAAGAATCATACACAAATAGGGAAAATAAGTAAGGGATAGCTTTTGCCGATCAATATGTAAATTGTAGGTAGATAATTCCGCAGAATACATTTATTCTGCACGAATACGGGAACGTAAAACCACTTCCAGAAAAGTTGCAATCCTGTTACGTCACAGAAAACAAACTGAGTTCTTCCGCATTGCCTTCGTCGTGTCGTCCAAGTTTATTTTGTGCATTCATGCATCTCTCTGCTCGTCTATGCTTTCTCTGTTGTTTCTTTCACAGTTAATTGGATATATCTTTATCTATTGTGCTTGTTATTCGATTGTTAGATTACTTGTTCTGTGTATCTCGTTTAATTTCTAGTGTAAATTCCGTCTGCGGAATTATTGACGTATTTCCTTCCTATCTTTCGACATCTAATCTTTGCTTGTTTCCGGCGTTCTTGAGTGGACAGTGGAGAGATCTGGGCGGCTCTTAACATCGACGTCTCGAGAGCCGATGAGGGTGAATCGAGGCGCCGGAATGCAAAAGCGGAAGAAACGGAAGATCCCCGAGAAAACACGCTGACCAGCGGCATCGTCCGGCACGATCCCCGCGTGCGAAAATCCGGGAGCGACCCCGCCGAGAATGGAACCCGGTTCGCCCAGGTGGGAAGCGAGTGATATAACCACTTCACCACCGCGGTTTAAACGTAACGAAATATCTCTAAAGTGCTGTACATACGTAATGATGTTTTTTTTTCATTTAATGAGAGAGCGTGCGCAGGTTCAGCTCTCAGTTTTAAACCGGCGAGCGGTGGTTTGAATCCCGCGGGCGGGGAGTATACCAAAGAAGACCTAGAAATGCATTGCCGCACAGTTGTCCCCGTCTGAAAGGTGAAAGAAAATCACTCGCGGTGGTTGCACATCCGGAAAAAGTGTGGGTGGAAAGCCACGGCGGGACAAAGCGCCCTCGCATGGGAAGCTAAGGGAAAATCTCTGGTTTATGACGCGGCACTATAAAGCGGAAGTGAAACGCTCCCCATTACGGAGAACGCCTCGAACACTTCGCCTCGACGACCTTCAACCAGTCAACTGTCACAGCAAATGGCTGTGAAGTATGACCTACACGTCACGCCGATATTTCAGAATTCAGAGTGACCCGGTCATATGCGAAAACACCTTCTCAAGCAGACAACAACCAATGGCAATATACAAACTGCTGTTGGGTTCTTATAGTATTGAAGCCTACCGTGTACTCATATTTTTTCGCGAGAAAACACTAGCTCTATCTATTATGCACTTCTGAATGTAAACTATGTATGAGATGCAGCGATTTTCTTTTCTCCGCGGGCCTACATCCGCGACACTGGCCCAAGAAGCGCCACAAGAACTGTCAGAGTCGCGTGTTAAAACATCTATGTTCCGTAATTTTACCTCCAGCTTAACGAAAAAAATCTCACTTTTAACGGCAGAAAATATGATTTGCGTAATTCATTTACATCGTACTAGCGTTACAACACTTCGTTAAAAGGAGTGCACGAGCGTATAAGCTGTTCATGGCGAACTGAGCAATTTTTCAAATCTTGCTTAGTATCTACTTGCATGCACATAGTGTATCCTTCCGCCATATGTGAACTTAACACTGCCAATGGGCCTCATCACTTTTATTCATGCTTCGGTCAAGTAAAATGTGAAATTATTAAAAAAAGTAAATATTTCACTAATTTTCTAATCCCTTACATGGAACATTACATGGAACTACTTTCTCTCCGCCGCCGTTATCAACTTTACTGGGCGCATTGCAGACGTAGTGCTCTTAAAATACGACGTTAAAAAGTGTAGCTATTTTTTTTACGTCACTGCCTACTTTACCGCAAGCATGTCGATAAGTGTTCCTGTACAAACATACGCAGTTGATGTGCAGGGATTTTTTTTTCCAAAAGCTGGTTTACAGCAGAAGTGACTTGTTAACCGCGAGAACCAGCTACAGTCAAATTACTTGTTCTTGAGCATACATTGAGCTACGATATCTAAAAAACCGAAACGAAAAGAAAAAAGGGAATTATAAGAAGGGACCACCGTTTTCATCGGAAAGAGTCTACATGGAATGAATTACGGGTTTAGAAGATAAAAAAAAGGAGGAGGGATGCCAGTGAATCCCCCACATTCATAATTTTTTTTTCCTTGGCTCATGTAAGAAACATTACTTCCCTGCCAGGGCAAGCGATTTCCCTCCCTGAAGGGTAACAAAGCATGATGGTTGATGGATGTGAATCGTTCCCGCGTACAAATTACAACCACCAAGCTCGGTGCCTACTTAAGACGGGAAAGTACCGGCTGGAAAACAAACGAGACCACCGGCGACAGAGGTATGTACACTGTCAATACTCAGGTCTTCGACGTGGCACAACATTTAGCGTCGTCCTTCGTGTACTTCATTTCACGCCAGGTTGGACACACGTAACACTGCAGTTTGTTTACAAACTGTAAGCTAGTACGTATTTCCGCCACCAGATGTCTGTCACTTTGCTTAGTCTGGAAAAAAAACTCTACCCTGCTGGTTTTTCGATAATTTTACTTGCCACGCGTTTTACAGGCGCGTGCATATCACAGACGTTCATGTTCAAAGTTTCCCGATTATAATTCACTTTTTAAAGTCACAGATTGCCTTCTCACAAGGAGACGAGGCCAGTGACCGAAGGGAAAACTGCACGTGCGCTCGTAGAAATCTGAGTCTAGTCTGGCCGCATTATTAGCGACGCCTTATTTTCGTTAAAACGAACGAAAATAAGGCGTCGCTAATAATGCGGCATGTAATCAATAAGTCTCACGCAGTATAAATAATTATTCTTGTTGTAATGGATTAGCTCCCACGTACCCTGCCATAACCATTGCACCTCACACATGAGTGCATATTATAATAAGCCTTTAAACATTAAAATATAGTTTACATTACGAATCATGAATTCAAACACCATTATTTATTATAGGTACAATAAATATACTACTTGATAAAACGTAAAGTATCTTGTCGACTTTCGCCTGATATAAGCACTCAGACACTAGTTTTCAGTCCTAAAAAATAAAAATACGACGAAGCTATGCACCGTATTTTTACGTTGCTTAACCAATAAGAAATAATTTTCTACCACATATACCTGAGAAAATAAATTAACCACTCAATAAGAAACTTCAACTTTACAAATAACGTACCAAACTCAATTTTATAATATTTTACACGTAAACTGTTTTTGATAAGCGGTTTACAACACAGCTCCGCTTTCACAATTTTTAATTCATACCGATTACGAAATAAATACAAATTCTGACGAAATATTAAACAAAATATATACTTAAATGTTAATAGCAGTTTAAACCTTTCAGGCACAGTGTCCTCTATCTAGGACGTTGCATATTGAGTGGCTTGAATGTTCTGTACTGTCAACAGCAGGACATACCGTCCAATGAGAAAGGTTCCCTACGTGTGGGAGATATCATTCTCTGCTGAGACTATGGTCCTCAGCCTCATAAACCACTGCTGCCAGCAACATAAAGCACAGACAGATTTGTATTGGTCCCTATGTAAGACAAAGTCTGGATATCAGTACAGTTCCGAACAAAATATTTGTTTGTTGCAACGCCTACAGTTATATATTTATTTTTGACTGAAAGGGTCAAGTGTTTTTGGAGTGTAATCTTATTAAAAAAAACAAGCGAACGTTACACTCGAGGGCAATTCTTCAAAGGTTTCTTAAAAAAGAGTGACGTCACCGCGGAGAGACTCAGACCACAATGCAACATACACTGTGCTGAATATTATTAGCAATAGCTGTCTACGAAGCTACGTAACAGTCTCAAAAACAAATGGCACCTTTCACGTGCAACGACCCCTGCGTTAGACACCACGACTTAAAATGCTGAGCATCTGAAACGGTGAAACAGTCAATCATTTGCTCGCTGTAAACTTGCGTAGCCACCCTGTAGATTCCATTTCGATAAATGTTTTAAGCGTTATAGCTTTCATCATAGTGTCCGTGTGTCATAGAATCAACAATTTATAGGTTTTTTGTTAACATGTAAGACATCTTACGCCAATTTACTTTATGACTTTCCTTATATCAATAAGAAATAAGCATTTGACAAAAAATAAAATACGTCCTCTAAATATATCCTGTGGCCGAAATGAACCGCTCCACCATAAAATACGTTATCCACTAGAATAACTAATGCTATTGGTGCACTTGGGGATGACCACGCCCTCCAACAAAACGGACGAACAACATACCTTTTTTGACACAAGTTGTGAATTTTGTGTGGATAAGTGAAGTAAACACATCGCGAAAGCACATTGTAACAGCCAATAAAATGTTTTCTCTCTACTGGCGAATACACAAGTTTCACATCAAGCCTGCTGGAAGGGAAAAACCGTCACTCAGCCTAATATTGCTCAGTCTAAAATCATTTCTCTACGTCCATTCATCTAAAAAGCACTCAACCTAAAATCACTCAGCCTAAAAGCACTCAGTCTAATTTTAGACTGAACGATATATACTCGTTGGAAGAAATGATTTCGTTAAAGCTATTCGCTAAGTGTTTTAAAATAGAAAAAAAAACTAGGTGCAGGGGACAAGAGAGCGTGTTTTGTAGTCCACGTGATTTTCAGTTCTCCTCCTCCCCGCTCCCATAGCTGTCTAAAACACGCGAGAGAACGGTAAAATGCACGTACGCACGGAAAATGCTGCGAGACACGCCAAGGTAGAACGGAGGGCACTCGTGCGTTCGTATCGGTAGTTTACCGCACGATATACGTGCGCAATACGGTCCTGCTTTGAGCACGACCGTATTACGTCAGCAGGCAGTGCATGGCGCCACAACTTGGAAACCACCCCCTGCCACCTCTTTTCCCAGACCGAACAGAGCGGCAGGGGCCGCGGTGGTGTAGTGGTTAGACTACTCGCCTCCCACCTAGGTGAATCGGGTTCGGTTCCCGGCGAGGGCCGCTCCCGGATTTTCGCAAGTGGGAATCGTGCAGGACGATGCCGCTGGTCAGCTGGTTTTCTCGCGGATCTCCCGTTTCCCCGCCCCTTGCATTCCGGCGCTGCTCGATTCTCACCTCTCTTTACCCTCACCGGCTCTCGAGACCTCGACGTTAAGAGCCGCCCAAATATCTCCACTCACAAGCAGCGCGGAACTCCTCAGAAACTTCATTACACTTCACGAAAGTGGTACGTGGCCTTCGTCACAGAGTATTCACGAATACAGAGGTGAAATGCCTGCGAACTCCAGCTGCCAACGCCAGCAAAATGGCGTCACCTCGCCAGCAACATGCCGGAGTGCCGTTCGCCAATCAGCACCTGGTATCTTACCTGCCAGGTGGAAGTCCCGTTTCCAGAACCTCGCGCAACCAATTAAAGAAGGGTGCACCCACATTCAAGAAACAGCGACGCCATTTTCGCTTCTGCGCTTTACTTGCCTCCACGGCTATAAACGAAAATAAACCTATTCCTCTGACTGACGGTACCGATAGGAAGCCAGCTCCAATCAACAGTAGCCTCTCAAACGTGTCGGAAACCGAGACTCTAGATAGCGCTGGATAGAAATAAAACCTTCCAATGAGATAACAATACATCATTTTAGGCGCTTAGAAGAACACAATCTTTTGGTCCGAACTGAACCAATACCGTCATAACAAGGGAATGGAAAACTTCGGGATCCATTCTACGACAAGCTGGACTTCAAACACGTGCACATTTCCACATGTTTGCAATTGGATCACGTCCAGGTGAACTCTGAGCCAATAACTCACCTACAAGGACACGAGCAACGAATCCCGTGCCAGCTGGTCTGAAATAAAACTGGCTAAACACTGGGGCAGCAGCCAATGAACAGAAAGCCGAAACTCGAAAATGCATAGTACCACGGATTCTAGCCTACAGGTCGGTTGAAACGCGAAATTTTCCTGTCCCTAATCATAACGCATAGTAAGAGCTAGTTATTTTTCACAGATAAATAAGAGTATACGGTAGACCTCAATAATATAAGCACCTAACAGCTGTTTGTCGATTGCCATTGGTTGCTGTCTGCTTGAGAAGGCGTTTTCATATTAGACCGGGCCAATCAGAACTCTGCAACATCGGCACGGCTCCTACGTGATTCGTGAGCAGACAGTTAACACGTGTCAAAAAGTAATTCAGTCAGTCAAGATAGGCAAACAACACTACCGTGTTATAAAATATAACTTGTCTTGCTCTGTATTCGCCGCAAGTGATTAGACTATCAAGTCGAAAGTGGTTTCATTCTGAGTCGGGCACTGCGGTCCAGAGACAAAACTGATGCAAACGGACAAATGTTTGAAGCCAGTGATGTCCGTAAAGAAATATGCGACTTTTGCAGGTCTTTAGACGGGGAAAAAATATATAAAAAATGTAGCTTTACAATTATTAAAAAAAATATGCGTTGTAACTAAAAAAGGCAGTCTTTTGGTTTTCGATGTGTGGATACAAAATGTAATGACAGTCAGACAATTAAATAATTAGAAAGTAAGAACTCCATTCCCTCTTCCCACACAAACCGGTTTTCAGTGGATGTAAATTTCTCAAAGAAGCCTCACGAAGACGAAAGAACCAACGTGACGAAGTAATTAAGTGAACTGCGATGTATTTTCCCGAATTACAGAAGTCAAGTATAGCTAGTATTTTAATAAAAACTACAGCAGTAGTCGGAATGACCCGTTCTTTTGTTGTATTAACTAAGCATTGCCAGAATACTTTGTATTTTACAGTAAAAAGGTTTATATTTATTATCGTATCTATTTATCTTTCAAGCGCGCAGAGTTCTTTGTATTAATGTCACATCCCCCAAGTGGGATACAGACCACAACTTGATTAAATGAAAAATAAATTCGGACAAACCCCATTAAAGAGTTTTACCACAAAACAAAAAAAAAAAAAAAAANAAAAAAAAAAAGACGAGAACAAGACAAGACTATCTGTTGGCAGAATTCCTAGTTTATTTTATTATTTTATGTTTCCAAATATACCTGTTGACAAGAGTTCTGCCAAACTAAACGAAACAAAACTACGACGAGTAACAAACGAACGAGCAGGCAAAAGTGAGTGATTTGGGCTGCTCTTAACATTGAGGTCTTGAGAACTGATGAGAGTGAAGAGAGGTGAGTATGGAGCAGCGCCGGAATGCAAAGGCGGGCAAGGGTGGCGGGAAGGGAAGATTACCGAGAAAACCCATGGACCAGCGGCATCGTCCGGCACGATCCCCACATGCGAAAATCAAGGAGTGACCCCACCGGGAATCGAACCCGGTGCAGCAGTCTAACCGATGAGCAGTCTAACCACTAAACCACTGCAGCCCCGCTGCAGGCAAGAGGAAACCTTAACTTTTTGGTTCAGCCATTATGCGAAGATTGCCGGTGTGTTTAAGTCA
>NQII01000232.1:878422-889671 GCA_002778355.1 Clitarchus hookeri
GTGAGGGAAGTAAGTGTAAGAATATGTACTCCATGCACAGTTATTTCCATCTTTTCTGAAGCGCTACGTAAGTTCTATGGTCTGTCTCATATAAGTTGGCGAGATTCTGACAGTCAGTAGTGGCAAATATACCTATACGAAACAAACCGTGCAATTTACAAAATCCTGTATCAGCTCATGTACGAACGAACAAAAGTTAATATTACGTTGGCTATTCTGAGTGCACTGCCGACGCACATTAGACAAGCAGAAAATACGCGATAAGAAAGAGTTCCACAAAACAGTGGTTGTTAGTGTTACAAACTAAACATCGTGATAAAGTAGTAATGTATAGGTGTTCAAAGAGAAATTCACAATAAAACGATCCGTATCCAAATGAAATGCAACTTCAAAATATTTTTCACGTCTCCAACCATGCCTTCCATACCGGCTTGATGTTAATTCCAAAAGTATACAGAAATATTGTATAATATAGTTGATTTATTTTTATTATCATTTGCCGAAATATATTTCAAATTCGTGTCGTTCCGAGCCAGTAATAGAAGAATAGTCAACTTTTAAAAAGACGGGATCAACAGGGAGGCCGTGCTGCTATCCGTTGAGCAATGCAAACGGCTCACACCTCGCCCTGTCATGCCGTGCGCGCCATCTGTCCACTCTTTCCCAAAGTATTACCAGCCAGAAAAGAATAGCTTTCGTGTGTGATATATAACAAATTTACGAACAGATACCAATAGTTTTATTTTTCCGCGAGCTCTGCATAATTTTTAAAGTAACATATACTTCGTGTACAGCGATTTTCAGTACTAGTAATTTATATTCGGCCGGTAATCGTTCGTCTACGTCCAATAACCGCCATGCTGTTATCCCGCAAACCCATTTAATTGTTTCCATGTTACTATATTGTATTGATAAAACGAAGAAAGTGGGACACGCATGAATAGTTTTTAAGAAATTCTTACGTCATTCCACGTCACATATTTCCAACTAGAACTGTTTAGTATCAGTAATAGCAGAATTACTGCATTGCAATCAACAGTAGTTTGTGAGTTTTTGGCGAATAGAAGTGCGTTGCCAATCAAATTTCCCGAATTATTTTTAGTTCCAGTTATATTAGATATTACGTCCAAAGTGTGATAATAGCTAAAACTACAGTCTCNTTTCCCGAATTATTTTTAGTTCCAGTTATATTAGATATTACGTCCAAAGTGTGATAATAGCTAAAACTACAGTCTTGCAAATGTTAACCCAAATTCGCTGTCTCGGACAAATTAAAAAAAGAGTTAGCAAATATTAAATTTTTGTAAGGTTTTATATTTTTAATTTTATAACCTACTAATTTTTTTTAGACAGATGCCAGTCTAAAATATGTTTNTTTTTGTAAGGTTTTATATTTTTAATTTTATAACCTACTAATTTTTTTTAGACAGATGCCAGTCTAAAATATGTTTTAATTTGTTAAACATTACAGTACAATGGCAAGTGGATTAGCTGACTGCGTGTTGATAAATAATACAACCGCCACTTGATGCACCAGCTGATGGCGAAAAGATACATAAACAAAAAGTAAACATTGGCGCTACTTTCGTCGGACTTTCAAAATCTTGCCAAGTTACATGAGACAGAGAGTACTTCCAGTATATTCCTCTGCCTCATACAAAGCTTAGAGAATTACAGCAGAGGGCCAACGCACCGCATTCGTATGCACACAGTGTAACAATATGTTGCATAAGAAATATTTCTTACTAAGCTTTACTACCTTGCCTATTTTCTCTCTATCTTAATTCATATTTGTTAAAAGTTCAGTATCATAATTTATAGATAATATTAAAGTAAAAGTTAAATTTAACAAAAAAAAATGTAATTTTATGTTAACACTCGTATAAAACGCTCGTGACTCATGACATATTTAGGAAACAACCAAACAAATCAGACATGAGGTCTTTTTTTTGAAAGGTTTGATTCAAAAAGCGCGAAGAAACCGCGAATAGACTACATAATATATCCCTCCCCCCCCNNNNCCCCCCTCCACGACCGCCTTTAGTTGAGATGTTTCACGCGCGTGCTTCCCGCCGGAGCTTGTAAACCCGGCCTGACCCCTGGAGCCGTGTACAAAGGGGCGAGAGGTGAAGAAGCTCGTGTCAGCCCTGCACCTACAGGACGACCCGGCGAACGTGAGGGGAATGCCGATCGAACGCAAGAGAGCACGGACTGAGTCTTAGCCGCGACTCACGAGCCAGCCATCTGTCACGAGGCCGGATCACGGCGCGAGCGGCTTACCCTCGTGTCAGGCATTGTTCCTCGCGCACTGCAGTCGCACACTAACTAAGGACACACAAGCGAAAATAACGGGCATACGTGACAAATTCGAAAGTACAATGACCTGTAGGCAGAGCTGGTGATCTTTCGCGAAAAAAAATGTGAGTACACGGTAGACTTCAATAATATCAGCACCCAACAGCAGTTTGTCTATTGCCACTGCTTAATGTCTGCTTGAGAAGGCGTTTTAATGTTTGATTGGGCCACTCAAAATTCGGCAACATCGGCACGGCTCATACGTGATTCGTGTGCAAACAGTTAACACGTGTCAACAAGTAAGAAAGGTAAACTACACTACAGTGTTTTGAAATATAACTTGTCTTGAAATCTTTTCGCGAAATTCCACTACCCCTAGTTCCACTTCCCACAACTAAGCCTTACTTATCACTGGAAAATGCCCCTTTTCTTACACTTAATGGCACCGTCAGGCATCACTCTCTCGTGAACACACATCTTTCAGCGCGACAGCTGGTCGGCGTCATCCCTGATCGCTGGGGAACCAAGAACTTGCAACGCGGTCGTCGGATAATCCACACTGACAATCACTAAATACCGGATTCTCCCCGCGATATAAATGTGCTCCCTTCGTCCCCTCCCCTGAAACCAACTCCTAGAACAGAACACAGAACGTGGGTGGTTGAGGCTATTAGAATCGTTTAACGCAACACGTTAAAAAAAAAAGAGCTACAATCCCCTTGAGATCTTGAATGCAGCAACTCGCAACGAAACACTGCTTCAAGGGTACAGGCGCAACCAGGCGATGCATCTTCTTTGAATCGCTTTCAATTGAACAACTGACTGAAGCAGGATCCCGTTTGCCTCTCGCAAATAACCTTTCACGCATGCTGAAATACGGCACATGAAAGAAAGCAATACATCAACATCTTGATGGAAACTGATGGAGCCAGATGGAAAATAATAAATTATGTGCCTAACACTCCTACACTTGGACTAAAATTTGAAGAAACAAGAGGTCACGGGGTTAGACTACTCGCCTCCCACCGAGGTGGATTGGGTTCGATTGCCGGCGGGTTCGCTCCCGGATTTTCGCATGTGGGAATAGTGCCGGACGATGCCGCTGATCGGCGGGTTTTCTCGGTGATCTTCCGTTTCCCCCACCATGGAATTCCGGCGCTGCTCCATACTCACCTCGCTTCACCCTCCTCGGCTCTCAAGAGCTCGATCTCTCCACTCCACTTGAAGAAACCTGCTGGAGGGTAAGTAACCTATATCCAGCAGTGTAGGCACACCATGCCTGTGGTTGTCCGTCCTCACTAACCACCACCCTACTACCTCACAATACACTGGGCACGTTTACTGTACCGTACAATGATCATTATTGTCTGGATATCCGTCAGCCAATGCAATGGCTGAATTCAATGTATCCAAACTGATGTTTAATAGCAGGTTTTACTGCCCGAAGGCTGGCACACCGTCCGTCCTTCCGCACTGTAACTTTACTCATTGCAGTAAGGCAGTGCGTGACACTTTCCCCTCTTTTGATTTTTAATTAGAGCCTTCTCCTCTTCTTTATTTTCTTGGCATTCTGCCAATTTTCTCAAGTAAAACCTGTCCTCCTCGCCAATTGGCGATATTCTGACTTCAATTCCCGACTTAACCGAATTACACCTCATGGGTCTTCGCAATATTCATCTATTTGATCATATTATACTAATACCTTACTAGTTTTAGAGGTGAACTCGTTCCATAATTTATTCAGCTCTTTATTTCCCATTATTCTTGCAGGCTCCAGATGTAGATCTCTGCTTTCAGCGATTCCTTGTAGCCACTATCTTATATCTTCAGTCTTCAGACAAAGTTTCAAGACATGTTTCAGCGTGTCATCCACTCTACGCACATCACACAGGGGTAAGATCACCAGATTAAAGAGATGCAACTTGGTCTTAAAAGTCACCTTGCCCCGTATACACCTGTACACTGTAATGGTTCATGGTAGTAACAGACTTCCTTTTAAGTCTTTCTTCGATATTTGGGGGAATTTCACACGTGATTCTTCACTTGCTAGATGTGCCCCACGTTCTTCGCCATGACATTACTATTTATTGCCAGACAGCCATTTCGTTTTGCTTAGTTTCAGTCTTCCCCTTCTCGCTCTTACAGCTATCAGACCTCTTTCCCGTAATAGAAGGTCGATGGGTGACACTCCTGCTAATAAGGTACAAACTAATTTTTTTTACAGCTAAAAATTTAAACGTGTTTATAGTCGTTGAGACTTAAAGAGCTAATTAAATTTTTTTAAATAACTCTGTCCGAACTATATTCAGACCACAGATTAGGCAAGTGTACAGAAACGATATGGCGTGGTGGTATCTTACCTTTAAGAGAACTTGGTCACTCATTTGCTGTGTGGAAAGTGTCATATTGGTCGGGCTAACGTCTAGCAGTTGGACTTCCAAGCTCTGATTGGCGAACGGCGTGCCGTGCTAATGAACAGTAAAGCCACTTTGCTGGCGTGTAAGCCACGAGATCGCGATACACGACACGCTTTCCATTCTGTATTCTTAAATACTCCGCGGTCAGATATTGGCCTCAAAGTGTCCAAGTAAAATAAAATCACAGCAATTCTCATAAACTATAGGATGTTCACGGTAAAGTGGGCAATTTTGAAGACTTTGGAAAATGTCGCTGCACACACGTGCATACATTTTAACGGGAAAACTGAGTTGCATGCGCCTAATAAGGTTGGCAACGATAGTGAGAAAGTAGTTCCATATCTTAAAATGGAATTAAAAGTTGTAGGACTGTAGGTAAACATTTGTGAATATTGAAGCTATTTCTTTTACTTCGCGTTTTTTAAATGTATTTAAGTGCAAGAATATAAAATATTTACTTTTCTAATAATTTCATAGTTTCACTTGACCAGCGCATAAATAAAGTGAGCAGGCCATGGCAATGTTAATTTTAAATATGGCGGAATAATACACAATGTCCATACAAGTATATCTTAACCCCTTAACGTACAAATTAATTTTCCATTTTAGGTGCTGTAAAAGAGCAAATTTATGGCGTGAAAAGTACTCACGAATTTCTTATAACAACTGAAACTCTATGGAACGGGTTTCAGTAGACTCACTGAACTGGAAGTAGCCAATTAAAAAATAGTTGGTGCGTCAGCAGCAACCAATAGCATTGTCCAGGTAAAGGCGATGTCCGTATTGGTGTTAGCATCTAGGGCTGTACAGTACCGTCCATGAGTCTAACTGTTCTGCAATATGCTAGACGTGAACGAATAGGGGCCGCGGTGGCTGAGCGATTAGCCTGCTCGCCTTTCACCAAGGCGAACCGGGTTCAATCCCCGGCCGGGTCACTCCCGGATTTTCGCATGTGGGAATCGTGCCGGGCGATGCCGCTGGTCGGCGGGTTTTATCGGGGATCTCCCGTTTCCCCCACCCTCTTCATTCCGAGGCTGCTCCATACTCACCTCAATCACCCTCATCGGCTCTCAAGACGACGTTGTTAACAGTCGCCCAAATCTCTTCGTTCTCCACGTGAACGAATATACTCGGGGTATTATGTTAAAGTGTTGCTCGGCGCTTCCTAAAGTGCTCAGTTTGTTGTCTTTAGGAGTGCGGGAACGACTGTGGGGTGCGGGCACGACTGTGGAGTGCGGACACGACTGTGGAGTGCGGGCCTGCTCGGTCCAGCAGCCAGGTCCTCGTCGGAACAGAAACGTGCTGGAATGTCGCGCGAGGCAGTAACGACGTTACACTCGTGTGCCTTCCGTCCGCGCTGTAGCGTTAACTGTTTATTCCATTAGCGGCCTTGTTTGGTGACGGCTGGCAAGAACGCGCATCGCGAGCGCCGTAATTCCATCAGCCTTGTCCGGCGACGCAGATATCCTTTGTCCGGCGAGGAGCGGCCACATGCCGGCAAGCTGCTACGCGACAACGCCTGGAGTGGCGGCCCTCGATGTACCGAGTACGCCCCAAGTGTTTTAACACTCTGGGTGCTGCCGACATAATATCATGCCGCCTGAATTTAGCTGCGTTGTATGGAGCTCTCTGTAACGTTACCACATCTGTATTGTTTGAAGACACAGGCGATGAAATATTACTTCGCCAGCAGTGTCCATAAGGCCATAACGTAATATTACGTCATCAACACTCAACGTGTAGTTTTCTGAAATAAACAGGATGGGTTCTACATTATTATACGTAGGAAAGAACATTTGATTGGGACACTTTCAACTCGGCTTAGTACCTCGCTGTTAAAGGCCGCCCAAATCTCTTCAATCAATCACCCCTACCTTACGAGGGGCCGCGGTGGCTGAGCGGTTAGACTGCTCATCTCCTACTAAGGCAAACATAGTTCACTCCCGGATTTTCGCAAGTGGGAATCGAGCTGGACGATGTCGCTGTTCGGCGGGGTTTTTTCCAGGGGTCTCCCGTTTTTCCCGCCCTTGCATTCTGGCGCCGTTCCATTCTCAACTCATTTCACCCTCATCGGCCCTCTCAACTCATCTCTTACCTTACGGGGAACCTTCATCTGCCGTGTTAGACTCTTGGTTTATATTTTTAAATAATTCCAAAAGTACGCCTGTACCCAAGTAGCTATTGACCTTAAACTGCAGTACTGACAAGAGGAGGGCACTACGAACTAATAAATAATTATGACACAATATTAATCGTGCAAAAATTTGGCAAAGTCAATGCTGTGTTATTCCCTTTTTTTCAGCTCTCATAGTTTTTGGCATTTTGCAGATAACTAGTTTTAATTCCCAACTTTCAAGAATTTGCCTCCCCCTTAATAATCACGTTAAGTCATAGGTCGTATTATGTTTCCTACCTAACTTTCAGTAACGTATCATCTCACATAGTTTGTAGTTTGAGTTCAGGATAAACCTGTATATACAAGTTCATTAAAATAACTCTGGAAGACGCAACAAAACGGCCAACAAAACACATACGTCTGTAGTGTTGAAAACAGAAAACTCAGACGTGCGCAGTAACCTTTCTACGACGACACAGATGAGATGTTTTAGGAACCGCTATTATCGGTTTCCGTCTTCAAGTACACACACACATACAGATTTTGTTTTCTGTGATTACTTATTTGGTTACTCTTGCTAAATTCTTTATAATTCTTTAAAAAAACTTTTCGTATGACAACAGCTGATCTTGGCTTGTTATTTTGTGTCTGACGTTTATCTCATACACGAAGGTTTTCAGTGACGTACAATTATAAAATAAAGCTTTGAAATGACTCCCGTCCGTGATAATACACTGACATGCCAAAAGTCATAGTATATCGTGCAGACCCTTCTCTAGCACGGCGAAGTGCAGCAACTCGTCGGGGCATCGATTCCACAAGTGGACGAAACACCAGTGGAGAGATGTTGACCCATGCCCACAATTCTCTGTTATTTGTAGGTGCGGGATCTAGGGTGCGAATGCACCTCCCTACCACATGCCGTAAATGCTCGGCGGGGTTCGTATCAGGAGAACGGGGTGGCCACAGCAGCCGCCGAGACGCCCCAGAATGCTTCCCGAACCGATCACGGACAACTTGGGCCGATGGCACGGTGCATCACCCTGCTGGAATATCTCACCGTAGTGGCGGATGCGTGAAGCCTCACGAAGGACTGCGAGTGGCCATCAAGAAGTTCAGCGATGTCAGAGCACAACTGATACACGTCTGTGCACTTCCAAGAT
The DNA here is from genome assembly GCA_002778355.1 of Clitarchus hookeri. Lineage (NCBI taxonomy): Eukaryota > Metazoa > Arthropoda > Insecta > Phasmatodea > Phasmatidae > Clitarchus > Clitarchus hookeri. The sequence goes on from NQII01000232.1 coordinate 886,414, forward strand.
ATAACGGCAGGGTGGCGCTACCAACTATGGNTGCTGGAATATCTCACCGTAGTGGCGGATGCGTGAAGCCTCACGAAGGACTGCGAGTGGCCATCAAGAAGTTCAGCTATGTCAGAGCACAACTGATACACGTCTGTGCACTTCCAAGATATAACGGCAGGGTGGCGCTACCAACTATCGCCTTAAAATACTGTTATCCCCATGACTTTTGGGATGTCGGTGTGGTTCATTCTGTTCAAGTCTAACCTTTAATAGAATGACGCTTACCAATTTATTCAGACCGAGAATACAAAGTTGTGCACGCAATGCAGAATGGTGTTGTACCTGGCCGGTACTCTACACCGCAAGGCTCGGCGCTCAGCAATCTCCCTCGTGGGTAACTGATTAGGTAACCGCGCAACGGTTCTGGGTTGTCAACGGTTCAATATTACTACAGCCGAGAACGAAACCCACAGCTCATTGGTTGTGATAATTAATAACTCAAGTGCAAATCAAAGCTGAGCACGTTAAGCGAAGTTCACAGGTTTCTGCGAGCAAGTATAGAAACATCAAGAAAGGGCAATCCTAAACTACAGTGTCTGCCTACTTCGTGAGAAAATGTTTTACTAACGATACGTTCCTTTAGAGCGATATGTTATGCCTCCCTTAAAAGTTCAAATTTGCAGCGTTTTAAATAACTTGACAGTAATGCATTACGCTAAATAAATATTTCTCATGAAGTTAGCGAAAAATATTATCAGGATTGCAGTTTCTTTGTTTTTTCTATATTTGCTTCCAAAACCTGTAGATTTTTTAGTTTATTTAATTTTCAATTTTTGCACCACAAGTTTGCCGTCTACCTGGTGCGTGAACTGCGTTGCTGCGTGCTTGAAATCGCGGTAATTTCTAGAAAACCAGTAAACGTGCGCCCAAAATTCTTATGTAATACAATAAAACACACTTAAGACTAGTCGTCTATGGTACTTTCAAGACATCACGCACATTGGAAACATTACTTTAATGCCCTCCAACACGGACGAAAACTGCTTTTCCAAGGCTGCTGTTTCTAAAAATATACAAACCGGATTGATGCGAAACTGCGATAGAGGAGTGCATTGCACTTCTCTACTGCGTCGCGTTCAGTAAAACTACAGGGTTCGAGCGGGACGACGGGAACACTGCACGCGAGTTCACAACTTTGCGCGTAGAGGCGATATCGCTATGCATGCGCAGGTCGTCGTGTTCCGTAGCGCTGCACCGAGTTTTGCCTCATACACAAACACACCCCTCACTAGGCGGTAGCCTTAATGTATTCGCTACTCACAAGAACCTGAGATGGACGACCTTCAATTTTTTATAAGAGCCCCCAGCACAACAAATCCCAGGCGCCAAAGCACAACGGCGCCAAAGAAATTAACGCAGGCCCCTTGGTTCTTGGTTATTTCCTTCAGAATTCTGTGCCCTAGACGTAGTGCCTTACTCACAGATTACAACTGGCTGTTGACACATCGTGACGCGTGTATCGGCAACGAATGAGAACTATGGATCTACGTGACGCGAAAACTTGTGCAATGTCGTTTTCCGTTACTCGCACGATACGTACTTCACTGTTAAAAAAATTTCTGGTAAACTTCCTAAACTCTAATGGAAGTTTTTAACCTATACATAGTATGGAAATAATACCTCACACCGAGCTGCACTTGACTGTTTCCTGAGTAAATGTAGGAATGATACCATGAATGTTTAGGGGCTTCTCACTAAGCGTACACGCTGGTATGGTAGATTTTCGAATAATTTTTTAGAGTGTATGCGCATCAACTGCACGTCGTCTTTAGGACGAATGCTTCGTCAGCTGACATCGCTTCGTATTAGCGCGAAATGTCAAAGGGAAATTAAAGATTTTTAGCTTGCAACTTCAGAGGTAAAGTTCGACTGCTGTACTTAGACATGTTTTGAGTTCAAGTTAGAACAAAGTATCTTAGTTATAGGCCATTCATGGTAAAGTGAGAACTTTTGAAAGCCCTCTCATTTGAAATAATAGTCAATCGATACATTTAATTTTAGCCTTAGATGTTAATTTCCGAGCGTTGTAGAATATAGACACAGTGTTTATTACTTACATGGCAATATTTATTTAAAAAGTTGGTTAAAGGATAAAAAATTGTTGAAAGGAAAAAGTAACTAGGGCCTCATAGGTGCTCAGTTTAACGTGAACAGCCTTTCACTTTCTTATCTTTATTTATTTATTTTGTTTCGGTACATCTACTTTACCTCTGAACTCATTTGGTTTGCTATTTTTATTTGTTTTAGCACACGTTAAGAAATATTAATATTGTTAAAATAAAATTCTGACAACAAAGTTAATGTGGTGCGCTTTTATTGTTACGTTATCTGCAAAGTCTATAAAAAGAACGCTAATATCAGGTAAGTTGCCTAGTTCCTAAGTTTCGGGAGAAATCGCACATAACTCAGAAAATCACAACTCACAACAACCATAACTTAGTATTCTCGATAAAAAAAAATTCCCGTAACTATCACAGCTTAGAAAATCATAATTTAGAAACATCGTAACTCAGAAAGTTGTAACTAAAAACACTCTTACAGACAAAACACACACGACACAGAAACACTTAACTTAGATATGTCGCAATTTAGAAAGTCATGACTTTGAACTAACATAGTTTGGAAATACACGACAAAGAACAGTCGTACAGTAGAAACACATAACTTAGAAAACACAGTTTCAGGGCTGGACCCTAGATATAGATATATTTGCAACGCCCTGCCCCAGGGAATGTTGGTATGCCATCCCACTGTTTGCGAGATGACTAATCTCTCGGTTTCTTCATTAATCTGCGGTAATCCCCACGAGGTGACTGCTAGCGCCGAGCTGCGGGGATCGATGGAAGCGCTCGGGTACAAACTGACAATTAGCTGGCACAACTCCACGCGGACTCCGTCTCGCGCGGAGATGTGTTAACAGTTCGTCCCACCTCAGAGCAAGAGAGTAATTAGTCCCTCGGAGTATGACCCAGTTGAGAGACGCCTGCACACAACTCCGGCGCAACGACGGTTCTACGTTTCAAAGTCGCCCACGAGGCTGGATTGCCAGGCGTTATTTTCTAGAGGAAATGTTTAGCAAATCAGCTGGGTGTCGTTTGCTGTGGACAGGTTACAGTGGAGGCGGAGTTACAGCGGAGGCGGAGTTACAGTGGAGGCGGAGTTACAGCGGAGGCGGAGTTACAGCGGAGGCGCAGTTACAGCGGAGGCGGAGTTACA
>NQII01000232.1:906559-962855 GCA_002778355.1 Clitarchus hookeri
GGAAGAGAGCTCGGTAGTCGACTGCCGCCACAGTCAGCGACCTTGTGTGGCTTCCCGCGTGTGCTGTCCTTGTATCCAGCCGGCCCAGTCGACCCTCCAACGCGTCGAGAATCACTGCCGTCCCTCACCCTGACCGTCAAGGGAAGTTCCTTGTAAACAATATCAAAGGTCTCCAGGTCACATCCGGCCATAATGAGAGAGATTTAGGCGACTGTTAACATCGAGGTCTTGAGAGGTGAGTATGGAGCAGCGCTGGAATGCAAGGGCGGGGGAAACGGAAGATCCCCAAGAAAACCCGCTGAACAGCGGCATCGTCCGGCACGATTCCCACATGCGAAAATCTGGGGGCGACCCCTCCGGGAATCGAACCCGGTTCACCTTGGGTAAAAGGCCATTGGTCTGACCACTACACCACCGCGGCCCCTGCGATGGAGAATGTCTTCGCGTGCGTTCCGTTTCCTCAGGATCACGTAGGAGCCGTGCCGATGTTGCCGAGCTCTGTGTGGCCCGGTCAAATATGAAAACGCCTTCTCAACCAATGGCAATAGGCAAACTGCTGTTGGGTGCTTATGGTATTTATGTCTACCGTGAACTCATATATTTTTTTTTTTCGAGAATTCACTAGCTCTACCTATTTATCACTAAACGCATGCGAAGTTTTCATTATCATCATCAGGCAGAAAACTAAACTGCAGGGTTCTGTAACTCCGATGGCTGCTGCCGTTAGCTTCAGTTTCCTTGGCACACCCCGAAGTTCTCATGCCGACCACGAAATTTGAACGGCAAAAGGACCAATCGCCCGCAACGTGGCAACACAGTTAAATATATTGTATAAGGCAGCAAGCAACGAAATCATATTTCGTGCTTAGGTGAGTTCAGAGCAGATAAACAGTAACGCAGATTTCGAAGGTCGCTTCTTACACGAAAACTTTTCTTTCAAAGATGGATCTTTAAAACGCTTACGCAGTTAGTTTGTAAAATGAAAAGGGAGCATTGACATCTTCCGCGAATTTGCCATTTGTTAACTAATTGTTGCCTCAGTGAGATGGTACCTTTATTAGGAACTGGGCTACACGTAGAGTTCGATTTATGTTGTAACTGATATATTATTGGCCTACAGTGCTGCAAGACGAGTCAAAAATTATGTACTCCAGTTACAAAAAAGTAACTTGAATATACAAGTTTTTCAAGTATAGCTTGAAACCAAATGAATTAAAAAGTATTTTCTCTGGTACGCCAAGGATTACCGTGTTTCATATTCACTTTTAATGTATATTTTTGCTTTTTTTTACTATTTTCTTTACATTTTTTCCTACAGCGTTTAACATTACACTAAAAATTAAAATTTTAAATTTATTCAAAAGTACTTATTATAAAAACAAAACTGTTAAGCTAAATGTCAAAAACATGCTCGTTATAGGGGAACTGCGGAAAACATTTAATTGATAACGGGAACCATGGATTCAAATGTGTGAAAATAATTATGTTATGCACATGTATCAAGGCTTCTTTTTGTTATTAATTAGTTGTCGTCTGTGAGAGAAGATACTTTCTCATTTCGCTGGACCAGCGAGGGCTCCGGTTGTCAAATACTGAACGTTTTTAATTCATCTGCAAACAGTTAACCTGTATCAAAAATTAATCACCCAATCACAAAGAGAGCGAAAAGCCACAGAATTATGGAAAATATTTAGGTATAAAGTATTTTTGCCATTTTCCACTGTCTTCAGCTATTACACAGTAAAATAAAAAAAAATCCACGCATGTACGGAAATCAGGATGTATTACGTGATTTTTTATTATTGATTTTTGTTGCCATATAACCTGTATTCTGAGAAACATAACAAATTCAATCCATCATTCCATTCATACAATTTTATTAATTATCCTCATATGTCAGACACAAGCACATTCGCCACAGAAAGTTATACTGAACTCTTAAACAGGTTGTTACAAGACGCCGGAGGGCGTATTCGAGTTCGTGAGGGATGGAGGTCTTAATTAAAATAAAAGACCTAAAGTTGAATTTTTTAATTCATTCACACAGCTATTATTTAATTTACGCCATTAAACTACCTATCTCCACCTTTAATCTAGTTATTCTCGAGCACAATATTTAATGTATATCTCAATTCTTATTAAAGTCCTTATCAATATCTCAATACTGGTTTCAGACACTTATGTAACACATTATTTACATATATTGAATCTGTCTATTGCCATCATTCCAAATGTCTTACACTCGCGCGTCCAGTTCAGTAGTCCCGCCAGCCAGCCTCACTCTTCACTGTACCGATGCTCGCAGTCCGCAGACTTCACTCTCGCCGCCACTCGACGCCCTGCTGGCTCGTCGCTTCGTTGCCTTCGCACGCCTGTCGCTTAACGTCGCACAGTCATCCAAACTCTCAAGACTCTCAAAAACGGTCCTCTCAGAGGCCCGTCACGGATTAAATAGTCTCGCTGGCCCGACCTAGTAGATTCCCCGCACCTCGAGTAACGCTGAGAGGGGCTGGGGCGTTGAACAGAACATTCTTTAAGGATAACCTCGGAAATTCAATCCGCCCAAGGTCAGGAGCGCACGAGTAGCAAAAGGCATATCGCGGCGGCATCCCTTTGTAAATCTTAAAGTGCTTCTTGGATTATCGCTCGCCTGACCTCCACACATTCCTTTGCTCTCGCGAGCAGGACGAACAAGGGAAGCAATGCAGACGAGCGGACAAACACTACACTGCTACGAACTCCGCCGTTGGTCCAGTGAATTAGACTGTGGCAGGGTTCTCCACTTCTTGGAAGGAAAGAAGGGGGGGGGGGGGGGAGATCCCCGAGGAAACCCGCCGACCAGCGGCATCTTCCAGCGCGATTCCCACTTGCGAAAATCAGAGAACGACCCCGCTGGGAATCAAACCCGGTTCGCTATTGTGGGAAGCGAGTAGTCTAACCACTACGCCACCGTGGCCCCCGCTAAAAAAAAGAGAGAGAACAGGTTTGTTGGTAATGCCTAGTAAGAAATAGTTCCTATGCAAAATATTATAGCACTGATCGCGCATGAACACGGCGCGTTGTCCCTTTGGTGTAATGTTCCATATATGGTTAAGCTTTGTTGCATGTGGCGGAAGAATATCCTGGAATTAGAACTTTAGCAGGGCTTCAGAAAAGTTGGAAGTAACCGTTAATGGGCTATAACTACTATTTTTATGTCCACGCATATATTCGCTCTTATTATAAGGGCGCATGAGAGCTGCGCAGTAGCTACTCTCCGTGTTCCAACATCGGATTGCTTTTTTTGTAAATAACACAATCAAAAATCAGCGTGGGTAGGATTTGAAGTCAGGACATGCTTTATATAAGCAAGTGCTTTGAGATTTATTGTACACTTGCCCTTAGGTTGTTTTAATTCAAGTTATTCGATTTTATTCAAACAAAAGGGTGAGTCTATTGATAATTCAAATGCAAACAAATACGCTCATCAAGTGTCGACAATACGACTTCGGCGGTTGTAATGGTCACAAGTTAGTCGATGTTGGGCACACGCCCGAAAGAATGAAAATCGGTCTACCTTTTCTTTAATCTACGCCCTCTCGCCAGGTAATGCGAAAGAGAGTTCTACGCGGAGAGCATTCTTTCAATTCCGACACGACCTAAGGAGAAATCTCGGCATTAGCCTGAAGTGACTTCTGAAAACAACGGAAAGCGGAAATGAGGGATGGAAACCAGTGTCCTCCCGAAGGCGATTCGAGTGTGCTGCAACTGCCCCGCCTCTCTTACTATTTATCTCTCTCTCTCTCTCTCTCTCTCTCTTTCTATTTCTGAACAGCACTAATTCAACTTCCAGGGTGTGAGGTGCACGTCGACCTCTGCTTTTGTTTGCGACTTTCAGAAACCCCAGACAAATAATTTCTGACCAGAGCCCGACAGCAACATCCCTCTGTCCGTGACCTACTCCCCCCCTCCACCCTGGTCGTAGTTGCGTGACCTGGAAAGCGGAAAGGCCGGAGCTATTTATCACGCATAAAAAGCCCGGACGAGGCCCCGGGATCCCGCCTGAGTTACAGCCGTGTCCGCGCGTGGCTTCCGCGTATTACGTGGCGCGTGCACGACCACGGCCGCCCAGATGCGAGGCCAGAGGATAATGCATCCTGACGCTAATTGCTCGGAAAGGCTTGAAAAATCGCACCAATGCTCCATACTGTATTTATGCACGACCATAACATTTGTCGAGTTAACCTTTAACTGGTGACGTAGCATTTGTGTAACGTAACTGGCGACGTGAGGCCTGACAAGCCTGTATTATATTTGGGTGATTTTATAAAAATGGAGAACTGTAGTCTATCTAAGTATTTATTTTCTGTTAGAATGCGTATTTAGGGATAAATAATAACAATTTCTAGTAATATTATTATATGTTTAATAAAAAAAACAAGTCATTATAAAATTTGTACTCCTTATATTCGGTAAAATTGGCACGGGATCAACATTTAGTCATGAAACAACCAAAAATTACATTTATTAACATTATAACATGTTTTTATCTAAGTTTAGACTCCAATCAACATAAAAAGCACCATAAATATGAGATGAGATATGCCATCACAAAACTGACAAGGGGTTGATTTCCCCTATTTTCACTGGCACTGTGAGGCCCGACGTCACCAGTTAGAGGTTAAAAGATACGTAATTTTCATTATCAGCTGGGTTAAACTAGAAGGACGAATTTTGATCGAAAGCTTAAGCGTGTCGGGTGACTCATCATTAGACACCCTATCATTAGAGCTAGTGATTTTTCGCGAAAAAAAATATCAGTACACGGTAGACTACAATACTATAAGCACCCAACAGCAGTTTGTCTATTGCCATTGGTTGCTGTCTGCTTGAGAAGGCGTTTTCATATTTGACCGGGCCACTCAGAATTCGGCAACATCGGCACGGCTCCTACGTGATTTGTGTGCAGACTGTTAACACGTGTCAAAAAGTAATTCAGCCAATCAGGATAGGTAAACGACTGTACAGTGTTTTGAAATATAACATGTCTTGAAATTTTTGTCGCGAAATTCCACTAGCCCTAAGCATGTTCTCCTGCCTTCAAAATACTCTTTGTGAGGGGCGACGGCAGAGCCGGGGGCGAGACTGCTATAGACGTGTTATGCAGCTCTCTTGTTCCGAGCAGGGCGATGGGTACCCAGCATTTGAAACCCCTTTACGTATTATCCCGAGTACACTCGTTCACGCAAGACGTGTTACAAAACAGGTAACGTGATGGTCGGTGCTGTACAAGGCAAGAAGCCAGCTCCAATAAGGACAGCGTATTTCTCCCGGTTATTGGCATCGGCTGCTGCTGGCATGCCAACATTTTACATTGCTTGCTGCCAGAGCCGTAGCTTAATATAAATTATATTTGTGGGTTCCATCGTATACATTACTACAAGGGATCCGTAAGTACATGTCACACCAAAAATCCCATCTTCTGCAACACCTTCGGCTCTCAAGACCTCGCTGTTAAGAGCCGCCCAAATCTCTCTACGCACTTTTGCAACAACTGGAATGGAAAATGAATGTGTCAGTTAAGGGGTTAATATTTCAGTTAAGTCCAAGGGAATATTAATGATATTTCACGATTACATTCAGTTGATAGGGAAATGTAAGTATGATTGTGTGTAATGTTAAAACTTTACGTGACCATGTTGTCGGGGTCTTGAATTATATTTAAATGTTTTCTATTTGTATTATGGATTTTGGGGCATTGTTTTTCCAGTAATATAAAATAAGGAAATGTTTAATGTTTTAAATATTTCACTTTTATCTGCTGTTGTGCCTCCCGACGGATGTTCCTGTTTTGCTGAGCCACTGATATAGATTTTTATGGAGAGTACAAAACTCTACTGATTGAAGGGAAAGACGAGTCTAAGGCCCATGTGTCGGGAAAGCTTCCGCCGCAAGGTGTCTACGCTCGAATTGTAGCTGTTCAGCATCGGAGTGACGAAATAAAGTAATTGTGATCGGCCAGGCAAGTAAGGAAATGTCCTCTCACAAAGACACGCGTCCAACAAGAAAATAAAAGCTGCAGGCGATCACGTACAGGTAGAGATCTGAAAAATTCGCGAGTTCAATGACCTGCAGGTTAGACTCTACAGTCGTATGTACAGAAATGCCGATGTCAACTAAGCTTTGGTTGTCTGCTGTGACAGCGGAAGGCGACGATTGGGCCGCCGTTCTCCAGGAGGCGTCAAACGCCGAGTGGACCAATGGCTAAAGTTATATAAACACACGTGTTTTGAATTCTAGCTTGTCCCATAATGAATACGCGAATTGTTCAAGTCTCTCCGTATAGGATATTGAAGACGAGCTAACCTACCTTCGCGTAGATATTTTTTTGCGGAAATCAGGTGTCATTACTAGAGACCCGTGAAATTCGCGAGTTCATTTTGGGACAAGCTAGAATTCAAAACACGTGCGTTTATATAACTTTAGCCATTGGTCCACACTGTGTTTGACAACTGCTGGGGAACGGTGTCCAATTGTCTCCTTCCACTGTGACAGCAGACAGCCAATGTGGAGTTGATATGGGCATATTTGTACATAAGACTGTCGAGTCTAGCATGCAGGTCATTGAACTCGCGAATTTCTCGGGTCTCCAGTCATTACACACAACCGAAGCTAGAGTCGAGGAGGAACGGTACCAGCGATAGACGCCGAAGAGCGAGAGAGCATGCCATCCTGAAGAAAAGGTCGTTCACAAGCATATTCATCTCCCCTGGACATGCAATTAACTCTTCCGTGCCCATTGTAGACAGCCGTCAACGTGTTGCACAGGAATTTTACATTTGACCGGCACTGTACTCTGCGAGGCTCAGAGCCCAATGATCTTCCCCCTGTGGGTAACCGATTCCTAAACCGTGTTACTGCTCTACGCTATGAATGGTTCATACCACTCATCACCGAACACAGAGCCTACAGCTTTATTGGTTGTGAAAAACGATAAAAAGTTATCTGCCAGTTTAAGTACAGCATACCTAAGAAAATTTCTAATCTGCAACACTACAAAAAATATATTAATTGGGGCTGGAAGGATGAAGTTGGAACTCCGCCGAGCAGTTTGCCGCTGTCCTTTAACCAGCGCGGACAGAACAAAAGCACAGCGACGGCGCAGCTGGAAGCAGATTACTCCATCCATCTTCCTTGCCGCTTACACGACAGAGTGAGTGTGACGTTGGCGAGACACCTACGCATCTGGGTCAAAGTAGCAAACCGGCTGGAGGTCCTGCGAACAAGTCCTCGTGTTTGGCAGCTGGCCGACAGAGGGCGGGCAATGAATGGACGTAAAACTGTTCGCTAATCCTCGAGTAATGTATAAGGCACCCGATAAATTAGCGTTATTACTCGGTATAGGCTGTTTACGGTAAACTGAGAACTTCTGAAAAAGCCCTACTTAAGATCTGCTTGCATGGTCATTGTGTTTTCTTCCAACGTATTTAAAAATTAACATTGTAATCAGCCTGATCACTTCATCCATGCGTCGGTCAAGAGAAACTGTGGAACTACTTTCACTACGTCGTTACCAACTTTACTGGGCGCATGTCCGACATTGTGCCCGTTAAAATCCACGCAGGTAAGGGCAATGGCATTTTCCGAAGGTTGATTTCGAAAGTCCATCAATTAACCGCGAACAACCTACAAAAAGCTAGACTGTATAATCCTGCGAACCATCCCTGAACTCATTGGCAGATACCACTTACGAGAAGCAATTTACCTTTGCAAGGCCACGTCACAGAATACTTAAGAATTTAGAGGTGAGACAGTAGCTTATACGACGGACTCCAGTTACACGCCCAACAAGATGGCGTCACTGACCAACAAGATGTCGGAACGCCCAGTCAGTATAGTCCATTCACGGTTACTTCCAGCTTTTCTGAAGCCCTGCTTAAGTTATACTTCCAGGATATTCCTGTACCTCATATAAACAACGCTTAACCGAGTCAAGAAAAAAACACACCAAAGAGGTAACGCACCGTATCCATGCGCCCCCAGTGTAATTATATTTTGCATAAGAACTATTTATGACTAGGCATTACCAACTTACCGGTTTTCTCACTGTTTTTATTCACTTGAATTGTAATGAAATCGTATAATTTATAAACAAAATATAAATAAAAATACAATTTAACTAAGAATAAGGTACTTCTATATTAACAGAAGTATGAAACGATTTTGATATATGGCATATTTAGGAAGCAACCAAACACGTCATACATGGGGGGATTTTTCAAATGCTGCGTGCGAAGAAAACGCAAATTAGCTTCCCCGGCGTCAGACGAGGAGTTTATCCTGCTGATTCTGAAGCGAGGCTATAGGGAATCTCCCGCAGCACGCAGCAGCATATTCAGACACGAGGCCCGTGTCAGAGGCTCTCGCAGCCAATCTGCGAATGGGCGCGGCCACATCAAAGGAACCCAGACGGCATTTCACTTCTGGATACTTACCCATTTTGCAGCCACGTTACAGGGCATCGGCCACGTGCCGTTGAACTTTCAATGTTGGCTCGCGAGTCCTTCGACGTCACGCGGATTTCCGGCCAACAGCACAAGTCAAGCGAACATTTGGGGTCGCGGTGGCACAAAGGCTAGAGTGCCCGCCACCTACCAAGGCGAACCGGGTTCGATTCCTGGCGGGGCATTGCCGGTATTTCGCATGTGGGACTCGTTCCGGACGATGTGACTGNCTTGCATTCCGGCGTTGCTCCATACCCACATCTCTTCACTCACTCAGCTGCACACGCCAGCAAAATGGCGTCACTGGCCAGCAACTTGTGACGCCGTTCGCCAATCACCGCGCCTGGTAAGTTCTTTGCGAGGCGACAGCCCAGCCAATAGGGGACCTTTTGCAGTGCCTGTTGCAAGTAACCAGATAATGGGTATGCCTAGAGCAAAGAGACTGCCATGCCATTTCACTTCTATACCATTACCTATTCTGTGACCAGAACATACTTTGGTCTATGGTTTGTACACGAATAGACCTAACGATGAGGTAGACCGATCTCGCTGGCTGCGCACAACCAATCTCCGTGTCCCGACATCGAACTGCTTTTCTGCCAATACGGATAGCAAAAGCGGCGTGAATTGAATTTGAGGTTAGAACTCTGTTTAGTAAACAAGTGCTTTGAGATGTGTTTATACTTCCTCTAACCAATTTGAAATACAGTTTGATTAAATTCAAATTGATAAAATTATTTTATCAACATAATCGTGCTTGTCATTTCGAAATTAAGACATAAACAAACACGTTCATTACTGTTGACCATGTGACTTTGACAGTTGTGTTTTTTGGGGGTAGGTCAACGTTGGGTGCANAACAAACACGTTCATTACTGTTGACCATGTGACTTTGACAGTTGTGTTTTTTGGGGGTAGGTCAACGTTGGGTGCATGAGCAGAAGACGAACAAGCGGTCAACCTCATATTTAGTCTTTGGTGGAAACAACTACGAAGTATCACAACAAACGTGTCACCCAATTACGAAGGTTAAACAAAGTTATCTTTTTTTTTTTTTTTCGAAACATACCTAATTGCGAAATAATTTTGCAGGAAATCACTGCTTCTACAGATTACTGTGATCGGACTTTTGAATCTTAACTAGTTTGAAACGTTCGATCCCAAATTGGTATTATCCCGTGGTCGTTATTTTCCTTCCCGCGGCAGTGCTTACACAACCTTGACTGGCTTACAGAGCTTTTTTATGTTTTATCTCCTCCCACAGTAAAAGCTCCTGTTTATATTGGATTTACGCTGTGTGCGTGGTAAAAATACGACACCATAAAACCCGACAGTAAAGCTGCTCAGCTTGTGTGAACCTTTTTTTTTTTCTTTTTCTTCCTTTCGGAACCTTCGGAGTAAAAATATTGTGCGAGCACAACCCAGTGACGAAATTTTCAGTGACCTATTTATTACTTCGCGTTACTATTTGGTGAAAAGTTATATTTCACTGGAATATGCGGTACATGCCAAAAGGCAGTCGGTTCGTTCTCTCGCCTGCGATTTTTATATTAAGAGTCATTCGGCAGAATGGCTACCGACAGCGGTGTAGTGCAGTTGGAACGCCGTCCCGCCACTGATTTGTAATTTTATTTGTTGTCCTGTCCATAAATTAATAATTATTATTGCTTTTTTTTAGAACATATGAATAATAATAATGGCGTGTGGGACCCTCCGAGTGACGGTCTTTCCAGCTGGGACCTGTAGGTGACCATCATCCCCGGGCATGACAGAAATGAGACCCTAGAATGGAGCGGCGCTGGAATGCAAGGGCGGGGGAAACGGGAGTACCCGAGAAAACCCACCGGCAAGCGGCATCGTCTAGCACGATTCCCACATGTGAGAATGCTGGAGTGACCCGGCCGGGGATTAAACCCGGATCGGTGGGAGGCGAGTAGTCTGACCGCTCAGCCACCGTGGCCCCATAGGGTCGTTTACGTATCTTGATTAGCTATATTACTTTTTGACACGTATTAACTGTCTGCACACGAATCACTTAGGAGCCGTGCCGATGTTGCCGAATTCTGTGTGGCCCGGTCAAAAATGGAAACGCCTTCTCAAGCAGACTGTAACCAATGACAATAGACAAACTGCTGTTGGGTGCTTATAGTATTGAAAATGTAATTTTATACTTGTTGTTATTGTCAGCGGCTGTTTGTGAGACTGTGTATATAGTCAATTCACGATTACTTCACAACTTTTCTGAAGCTCTGCTAAAGTTCTACTTTCAGGATATTTCTCCGCCTCATGTAAACTAAGCTAAACCGACTCTAGACAATTACATCAAAGGGTCGGTGTACCGCAGTCGTCTGCACTCACTCAGTGTGATCATGTTTTGTATAAGCACTATTTCTTACTGGGAGTTACTAACAGCTATTTTCTCCCAGCTTTTATTCATGTTAAATATAAATTAAATATTATAATGTACGGTTGAAATATAAACAAAAGCTCGATTTAACCAAAAATATGTTTTTTTTTAAATGTTAATAGAAGTATAAAATGTTTGTGATACACTACGTATTTAGGAAACAAACACGTCATACATGGGGTGATTATCCAAAGGTTTGATTTACAAAAGTGTGAAGAAATTGTGAGTAGAATACACTCTCAACAACGAATTTTGTATGTAGGACGTTAGGTACTTCTCTTACTGGAAACGGTTTTCTTCCGTGCAGATCATTTAAGTCGCGTCTTGTACAATGTCCTATATACAGGGTGATTCTAAATTCATGGGACAAACATTGAGGGGTGGTAGAGCTCACTAAAACAAACAATTATTTTACAGGAATATATGGACGGGAGTGTCGCGTTGAGGCACAAACACAAAAATAACACATGAAATGCAACACAGTGTTTATTTACAACGTCGTCGCTAAATGCCTTTTTACAGCAATGTTTATAATAATTGCTCAAAATTGCTACCACCGACAGTAATGCAAGCTTGGTAGCGTTGCGTCGGTGGAGTGATTGGCGAACATATTCAAATACGCCGGGTATTTCACGCACGCCACCATTGTCAGCCAATCACGCCAAATGTAGAGGTCACCAAGCATGCGTGACTGTTGGTGGATGCATTTCCAGCAACTGTTTTAACATTTTCTGTACAGAATCATTCGTTAAGTATGCTGCTAATGAACATTTTATGTTTCCGTTAATGCGTTATGTTTTTGTGTTTGTGCCTCAACGCGTCACTTCCGCCCATATATTCATATACAATAATTGTTTGTTTTAGTGAGCTCTACCACCCCTCAATGTTTGTACCATGATTTTAGAATCAGCCTGTATGTGACACAGTTAACGGAAGGGTTGATTGTCAAATAATTCTGTCTGCGGGCGTTCCAGTATTTTTTTGCGGGCGTTGTTTTGAGTTGGCCAAATGAAAACGGCTTCGAGAGGAATATAAAAAGGGGCGTGGCAGGAGGGAGACAGTGTCGAGAATCGTGAAGATATTAAACATAATTAATAGCGCAATCCTCAGCAGCACTCCGCCCCGAGTCGAGGAAAATCGATAGCGACTTAATTGAGGCGCAGTGCAGTTCCTTCTGCCAGAAGCGCAGATTGCTTCTCGTGGCCGCGGGAGGGACAGCGAAATAATCGCCCTTCAATTAAAACACCAGATTGCCAGTTTAAAGTCAGCTCGTCCCGGCGTGCAAGACCCTTTCTCTCGTCCCTCGGGGCCGTCACTTTCAGAGACTAACGCATTTCGAAATTACTGTTCTCGAAGTTAACAGCCTCTCGGAGACAACCGCACGATGTTACGCTTCGAGTGTGGTGCTTATTTATTGGCAATAAAGACGCGCTAGACGCGAGTGGCCTTATTTATGCGACTACACGACCGTCAGTTCTGCTGGTCGCTGTTCCCCCATTCACAACTCTCCTGCTGGTTCACGCAATACCGGACACGCTTACTATGCTGCGCAACATTCATTACTGGCGGGCCGAGATTAAAGTGTCCCAATCAAATGTTCTTTGCTACGTAGAATAATATTCGACCCAGCCTGTCCATTTGAGTAATGTACACTTTCAGTGTTGATGACGTCATATCACATCGCAGACAACCTTATGAAAACTACAGGCAAAGTAACACTTCTTCGCCCGTGTCTTCAAAAAATGCTGATGTCGTGATGTTACGGCAAACTCCGTACAATTCAGTTAATTTCAACTGACGTAATACAACGCTGGCACCACTCGAAGGGTTAGGTTAAGTTAGGTTAGGTTATGTTAGGTTATGGTAGGTTAGGTTTAAAGGCATGTTTTTCTCGTATCGCATAGGCATGCGCCAACGGTTCGCAAAGGATTACGGTTGCTACCCACAATGTACATAAGGCGCCCCATAAAATTATTTCAGCCTGTTAAACGCTGTCTATATAAACACACAACACACACACACACGCACTCACACACACAACATTTACGTAGTGTTATACTTACAGCAAAAACTTAAATCTAAAAATTTTATTTTGTCAAAGTAAAAATTTCTCGAACCTAAACCTGTTGGTTGAACCGGTGTTTGTATGATAAGGTTTGATGGGAGGAACCAACTTTACAATAGCACCATCCTAATACAGAACACCCTAATGATTGACCTTGCGTACGCTAGTGTACCATGAACAGACACCGGTGGCGTATTCAGAACTCATTGAAGGAGGTCGCACAATTTTTTTATATATGATTCCCATTACATTTTAGCTACTAAAGGACCTATTATCATAGCGACAAGTGCCTGCGCATATTCGTATTAATACGATAATATTTGCTTACTAATATAATAATTAATATACAGATACGTGTGTGCGAAGGATGACTCATTCAGGTTAAAGCAAGTTTTTGCTTAAGTTGGTTTGATGTGGAAATTGCACTATTTTCACATTTTCAGAAGGGGGGGGGGCAGGTGCACCGTGTGACCGTGGCTTAGCTTCGCCCCTGACGGACACTTGGAAAACTTTATTTTTTATATTCGTGGCGCACTGGGCTACGCACTTATGTACGCAGATTTGATATCGCCATCAGCTGAGGCTTCGTCAGGAAAGCAAATGAAAGGCGCTTGAACCAACAACACGTAAGTGCACCTGCTTTCCGCAAAAAAATATTCCACGACTAGTTGTGTTCCAAAACACTTTTGTTGAGAGCCTTTGTCGTGATTGGACGACGTAATTGTTGCATGTATGCTCGTGAATCACGGACGTTCAGTATCAGAGGAACAACATTTTGATTGGCCAAAACAGGCATAGGCTATTCACAGTAAACTGAGCACTTTTGAAAGCCCTCTAATTTGGAATAATAGTCAATAATTGAATTTTATTTTAGTCCTTATACGTTATCTTCTGAGTGCGGTGGAACATACACACTGTGTTTATTACTTACCTGACAATATTTATTTAAAAAAAAGGTCGTTAAAGGATAAAAAAAAAATGGCTGAAAGGAAAAAGTAACTAGGGCTTCAAAAGTGCTCATTTTATTGTAAAAAGCCTGTAATGAAAAAGTCTCTTTAAACACAGTTACGCTGCCAACAACCAAAGGGAAGTTGTAGGCGTGCAAGTAGATGATTAACTCGACAAAAACAGATGGCCCTAATGACTGGTCAACGGTGGGAAGACCAACTCCCGTGACGCTTGTCACACAGGCAAATAACGTACTGCACAGGGCAACAGACGCTCAAGTCGGGATCATTTTCAGGTATGTAAATGGCGGTAAAGTCTAGCGTGTTAAGGGCCCGGCCCAGCCCAGCGCGGGGACAGGCCGAACGAAAGGACAGGGTCTTATGTGTTAACCCTCTCACGCCCACTTTAACCCGTTCAGTCACGGTGTCCATGATCACGGACATGCTGCACATGAAGGATGTCTCTGGCCAGTACTGTACACAACGAGGAATCAGCATCCAAAGACTCGAGAGACTACCCGACTGGTAATATGGATTTGTTAAAGTTACCGCGTCTTTCGTTTATGGATGGCTGATGGCAACATCTTTGAGCGCGCAGCATGTTTTCCACTGGTCGCAAAAAGTGCATCAGACACAAGTACAGTGCACATTAAAATATTACACAATTGCAACACTTCGGCTCACATATTAATGCGTGACCGAAAGGGTTAACTTGCGGTTTCAGGTGTTGCAAACAAAAAAATTTTAGACGCGTGCTGTGCTTAAGTCGACACAACTCTTGTTTCGTTACCACAGCCATTGAGCTGTAGGCTGTGTGTTCGGCTACAATAATACGAACCAATTATCATATGGACCAGTGAAACTGTTTGCCAATCATTTACCCACAGATAGGATTACTGCTAGATAGAGACCTGAAAAATTCTCGTTTTGAGACAAGCTAGAATTGAAAACACGTGTGTTTATATAACTTTCGCCATTGGTCCACACGGTATATGACACCACCTGGAGAACGCTGGTCCAATCGTCGCCTTCTACTGTGACAGCAGACAACCAATGTGCAGTTAATATCGGCATATTTGTACACATGACTGTAGAGTCTAGCATGCATGTCATTGAACTCGCGAATTTTTCAGGTCTCTACTGCTAGAGTCTCAGAAATTTGGCGGATTCATTTTGCAACAAGGTAGACTCTCCACAACCCTTCGTGTATTCGGCGCGCACCTAGCGGTTGTTCATTGGATGATGCTCCACATTAATCCCAGGCCAGGTAGCAGATGATTCGGTTCTCCTTGACTTGCCTGTTAGTTATTGGCTCAAACACGTTCAAGGCGTGGCTAAAAAACTGCGCTCCAATTGAGAAAGTAATCAAATGTATAGGTGTTCCGAGTCAAGCTCATCCTCAGATGAATTCGCGAAATTTCCTGGTCTCTGATCTTTGTTCATTGAACTTCACAGTGTACAGTCCAGACCAAAAGTCACCAACACTTGCGTGATATACACAACTGTGTACACTGAGTCTGAACGGGCTAATAGAACATGTAGAGGATCAGCTTGGACATAAACTCTGATCCAATGCAGATTNGAACCACGCTAAAAGACAAAAAATTAGGAGTAAATCAATAAGAGCTTGTGTTTTTGTGTTTATGTTGGGTCTATAAATCTTAAATTTACCCGCAATTTTTCAAGGTAGTAAACATTTTTCAGAAAACGTTTTGTAGAAACGTAGCAGGGGCAAAGATGAGCAAATATATTTTTTTTTAAACCGATATCGTGAAAGGTGACCGTGATATGCCTGAAATCATCTTAACATTGAAAACACTATTCTTTCACTCGACCGGTCTCAAAAGTAGGCAACCCGCATGAAAAAAATATAACGTCCCTGCTATGGTTCACTCAAGGTTACGTCCAACTTTCCTGAAGCCCTGCTAAATTTTTACTTCCAGGATATTCCTCCGCCTCATGCAAACAAAACTTAACCGAGTTTGGAAAATTCCACGAAAGGGACGACACAGCGCATTTGTGCGCACTCAGTGCAATGATATTGTGCGTGAGAACTATTTATTACTGTGCATATTATTTTTTCACTGTTTTTCTTCATATTAATATTACAAATGGAGTATTATAATTAAAATAAAAAAATAGGAAATATTTTAAGTTAACCAAAAATGAGGTAATTTAATATTATTTTACTGTTAACACAGGTGTAAAAAGTTTGTGATATTATAACAATTATAAAACCAAAAATACCCTGCAAGGGGTGATATTTCAAAGCTACGTATAATGAATGGCGATGCTGTGGAGAAGGTACGACAGCTCTGCAGCGATCACGGCCACACAGGCTCCCTCAGTACAGCATTCCGCAGCTCGGCGAGTCCCTGAGTTGAAGAGCGCGGTCGCTGTCTCCCACACGGGGCTGACTCCAGGCCGCTCGTTGGCTTAGTGGTCGCCCGCGAGGGCAATGAAGAGCAAGGAGGGTTGCGTGCTCGGGTTACGACAGGGGCAGCTCGCTTTGTTCCTGGCTCGTAGCGCCCTCCTTCCTACCTCCTCCCGCCCTTCGCCCAACATTCCCCACTCTATACCCGGGACCTGATTGCGCAGGTTCTCGTACCAACCCTTCCTCTACATTCGCCGCATGTCTACTGGTCCGCTGTGCTCTGCGATACCGCCGTGTCGCACCTCAACACTAACGTTGGTACGCGTTGTAGACCACAAGTCTACATGTCGCGCACGAAGCTTATATTTGACCCGGTACACAATGATCTTCCCCGGGGATAACTGGTCCGTAGGGGTAGTGACATTTCGCGAAAAATATTTCAAGACAAGTTATACTTCAAAACACTGTATGCCTGATTACCTATCTTGATTGGCTGAATTACTTTTTGAAACGTGTTAACTGTCTGCACACGAATCACGGTGGACCCGTGCAGATGTTGCCGAATCCTGAGTGGGCCGGTCAAATATGAAAACGCCTTCTCAAGCAGACAACAACCAATGGCAATATACAAACTGCTGTTGGGTGCTTATAGTATTGGAGTCTATCCTGTACTCAAATGTTATAGAAATTAAAATCACTAGCTCTAACTATAACTTCAGTGGTTATAAATTACAACAGTGCACTCGCAATACAGCGTAAAGTCATAAGAACAACTTTCATTAAGGCAATGCCATCTTAGGTAGGAACATGCATGACAAGGTGTGGTGTAACATACATCTAGTTGTGGACAATCTTTTAAAGGGTTTCTTTTAAAAAAAACCCTACTTTACGGTAAACAACCTTTACCCATAATTTTTATCATAGTATTCCAACCTAGCATGACACCTAAAGTAACTTATGATAGTACGCGTCTCTAGAATTTAAACTAACATAACCTATAATACTAGCTGAATGGGTTCTTGCAGTTTAAACTAACCTAGGCTAGTTGGTTATTAAGTGGGTCATTTTCACACGCCCACGAGAGCTTCTAACACCTTCCCCGCACGGGCCAATTACAAACTATTAATTTTACATCAGGACGAACTAGCGGCTGTTCACGATAAAGTGAGCACTTTTGAAATCAACCTTAGAAAAAGTCTCTGCCCCTGCTTGCGTATATTTAAACGGGCGCACCGAGTGACATGCGCCCAGTAAAGTTGGTAACAATAGAGGGAAAGTAGTTCATATCTTAACGTCGAATAAAAAGTGCTGTGTAACCATTTGTGATAACTGAAATTATTTCTCTAGCTTTCTGTTTTTTTAATGCATCGAAGTGCAAAAAAATGAGCAGAATTATAGAATATGTACTTTCCTAATAATTTCAGTTTCACTTGCCCGACGCACGAATAAAGTGACGAGGCCATCGCAATGCTAATCTTACATAAGGCGTAGGAATACACAACGTGCATACAAGTAGATCTTAAGCAGGGGTTTACAAAGTGCTCACTTCACCGTGAACCGCCTCTTAACGGTCTTCGCGGGGGGGCCCCGCGAAGACCGTTAAGAGAGCTCGGAACCGCACACTCCTCCCCCTCACTTACCCCACACCACCCTCCAGCACGGGCTCACGCCCTTTGTTGATTATACGGAGGGCGGACTACAGCTACTCCGGACGTGAAAAATCGCCGCCTTTGATCCACTTTAAATTAATTACTTTTTCAAAAAGACGACGAGCTATCCAGTTTCCTACCCACTGCGACAAGTGTTAGTTCGTCATTATCTCCTCTCTTTCTTCATATTCTACTTCGCGTGTCTGGCTTCTGGGTATTATGAATATCCGCAGGAACTTATACAAATTGCCGCATACGGTACCTGGGACATCCCGTCATTCCGTCGGGTTGACAATTCTGCAATCTTTAATTATACGGAGTGATTCTAAAATCATGGGACAAACATTGAAGGGTGGTAGAGCTCACTAAAACAAACAATTGTTGTATAGGAATATATGGGCGGAAGTGACGCGTTGAGGCACAAACACAAAAACATAACACATTAACGGAAACATAAAATGTTCATTAGCAGCATACTTACGAGTGATTGCGTTCAGAAAATGTTAAAACAGTTGCTGGAAATGCATCCACCAACAGTCACGCATGCTTGGTGACCTCTACATTTGGCGTGATTGGCTGACAATGGTGGCGTGCGTGAAATACCCGGCGTATTTGAATCTGTTCGCCAATCACTCCACCGACGCTACCCTACCAAGCTTGCATTACTGTAGGTGGTAGCAATTTTGAGCAATTATTATAAACATTGCTGTAAAAATGCATTTAGCGACGACGTTGTAAATAAACACTGTGTTGCATTTCATGTGTTATTGTTGTGTTAGTGCCTCAACGCGTCACTCCCACCCATATATCCCCATACAATAATTGTTTGTTTTAGTGAGCTCTACCACCCCTCAATGTTTGTCCCATGATTTTAGAATCATCCTGTATTTACATCATCATTCCGCTATCGTCATAACTGCAAGAGTGCGTGAGTCCATCAATCGGTACTGTTATTATTAATTTAGTTTTAACATATGTAAGTGTGAATATGACCTATCGCCGGTTTCTTCACACTTTCTGAACAAAACATTTGNTCCTCAATGTTTGTCCCATGATTTTAGAATCATCCTGTATTTACATCATCATTCCGCTATCGTCATAACTGCAAGAGTGCGTGAGTCCATCAATCGGTACTGTTATTCTTAATTTAGTTTTAACATATGTAAGTGTGAATATGACCTATCGCCGGTTTCTTCACACTTTCTGAACAAAACATTTGAAAAAACGCCCCATGCATGACGTGTTTGGTTTTTTTCTCCTAAATATGCCAAATATCACAAGTGTTTTATATACAGGATGAGGCACCCAAGGCCTGAATAACACTGCCAATTTCAGTGGCAGAAGAAAATGTTTCAGGCAAAAGTTGCTTGGGTCCAAGGCGCTAATAACTTGATAGTGATAATTTCTCCGTACGTAGAAGGGCGCAGAAGATACAAAGGTCAACTTCGTTACTTTAAATGGAATGGTAATTTTTATTAACACCCCTCGACAGTGCGTATGAATATGTTATAAATACGACGGCATTTGCCGGTCATCAGGATCGCTGAAGGTCGATGACGAAGCAAACTGCGTCGCCGCGGGACAACGGGCCGACGTAGCGCCGTCCTGTAGCGACTGTAGCAGTCCTGTAGCGACTGTAGCAGTCNCGTCGCCGCGGGACAACGGGCCGACGTAGCGCCGTCCTGTAGCGACTGTAGCAGTCCTGTAGCGACTGTAGCAGTCATGTAGCGACTGTAGCCGTCCTGTAGCGACTGTAGCCATCCTGTAGCGACTGTAGCCGTCCTGTAGCGACTGTGGCCGTCCTGCAGCTGGCCTTTGTTTAAACAAACGCCAGCCTCAGACTACGCTTACTTTGTTATTTTATTATGATACCAGGTGTTCAAGTTGGTGACCTTGTGCATTGATACATACTGTAAAGCGAGGTATCCGTCGTGCTGGTACCACGTGGATTGCCTTATGTCAAGTGGGATGTCTTCCAATAATTGCAGCAAATGTCATCGTATTTATTACATCTTCATACGCACTGTCGAGGGGTGTTAATAAAAATTATCATTCCATTTAAAGTAACGAAGTTGACCTTAGTATCTTCTTTACCCTTCCACGTACGGGTAAATTATCATTATCAAGTTATTAGCGCCTTGGACCCAAGCAACTTTTGTCTGAAACATTTTCTTCTACCACTGAAAGTGGCAGTCGTATTCCAGTGGCCGGCCTTGCGTTCCTCAACCTGCATACTTGCGTTAACATAAAAGTACCTTATTTTAAGTTAAATTTAACTTTTACTTATATTTTATCTATAAAGTATATATTTTTCATTTATAAATCATGTGAATAAATACAGGGACCAAACAGGTGCGTTGGTAATGCCTAGTAAGAAATAGTTCTTACGGAAAACATTATTGCACTGAGCGCACACGAATGCGGTGCGTTAGCCCTCTTTGTTTTTATGAGGCGGAGGAATATCCTGGAAGTAGAACTTTAGCAGGGCTTAAAAACATTTTGAAGTAACCGTGAATTGACTATATATATGTGTGTGTATATATACACACAAATATACACACATGAGAAAAAGAGGAGGTTAAACTTGGCTATGAGTAATTGTTGTATACATTATGTTGGTTTAGCCAGAAGCCTTAGTTTAGTGCAAAAGTAATAACCTCGAAAGTAAACCACTATTATAGTGCGGTCACTTCCGAAAGGGATAGATAGGGGAGAAGGTTACTGCCCAATATACGTTTTCTATAGACGTATATGAGCCTACGACACTGGTATAAGCAAAACACCGAATGCAAAAAATGTAATGATGTGAAGGGAAGACAGTACGATGTAAATGTTTATGAGTAACACGAAACTATCAAAGGCAGTAAAGAAAATACAGAATATGTCAGATCAGACAGCCAACCAGCCAAAAATAAGCATGACTTGTAGGGATAGGTTCATCAGCCACCCCCCATATACTAAGTGAAAACAGAAAAAAACCTATTTACTCTGCCTCCCACCCAATTAACAGCTTGCACAAATATGCCGTTCATTAACTTCCTAACTATGGGGCCGCATTCTAGACGGACCAGAATTTAGTCGCCTATTTTTCTGTATGTTATTCTCTCAGTCGACATCGTCTTGTTTGTCCTTGCTGCAGAGGACACGCCCATTTCTGTAATTTATAGCGTTTCTAATTGGCTAGTAGCTAAGAAGAAGTGAGGCAAATGCCTCCTAATAAAAACTTGATGTTGGAATCATTTTTAGTGTTTTTAAAAAAGTTATTCTCTCCCGACAAACTTCATGGCAATCTTTCCTAATTTCTCAGTATTTGCATGTTCTTCCCTCCAAGTGGCTCCGAAAGGATTGTCAACATGGCCTTATCGCCTACCTCGCCCCGTCTCCCTCCCCCATATTCGTCTGCACAGACAGTCTTTCTCCGTCTCCTCTGCAAGCTTCGTGCTCAAGGGCATTTTTCATAACGCGACTTTAGGCGGGGACTGTTTGTGTCGCGAGGTTGGCAAACCCGTGAGCCGCGTATATTGCACAAAGGACCTTCGCCTAGATTCACCCCCGCGCCTTCAGTTCCGCAAAGTGAATTCCAATATTATTAGAGTGCACTCGGAGATCTCGTTAATTAACTGTGCGCCAAATTAGACTTCAGAAACTCGTGCAGTACAGTACATGGCACATGTGCGCCATTCCTGTCATTGTACCGCGATTTATTTGGCATGTCCCAGATGACTTTTGCTCCGTAATATTAATAGAGCTAGTGATTGTTCGCGACAAAATATGAGTACACGGTAGACTTCAATACTATAAGCACCCAACAGTAGCTTGTCTATTGCCATTGGCTGCTGTCTGCTTGAGAAGCAGTTTTCATATCTGACCGGGCCACTCAGAATTCGGCAACATCGGCACGGCTCCTACGTGATTCGTGTGCAGACAGTTAACACGTGTCAACAAGTAATTCAGCCAATCAAGATAGGTAAACGACCCCACAGTGTTTTGAAGTATAACTTATCTTGACATGTTTCCGCGAACACTCACTACCTCTAAATGTTAACCTTTCAAGACGACACAAGTTTACTGGCACCGAAGGCAGGGTTGAAGTGAGCTGCCCGTATTCTCCACTACAGCAACATCAGTCGTGTTGGTCTCTGCATTTCCACTTACCTTCGTCCTATTGGTCCTGGCTACGTCGGATACGCCTACTGTACTCTGCGACGTTTATTATTGGCTGGCCGTCGGCCAATGAATTCGAGCGTTGACTGCGTACCAATTAATGTATCGCGACATATATAGCAGGTTTTACAATCCACCGTGTTGGTTTGAGAACTTATTTAAAAGAACACTTTTATTCTTACGAATTTAAATGTTGACTACTTGTAATTTTTTCCTTAGCTTCCGATAAAGTCCAGAGAAACAGTGAAGCCATAAAATTGGGATATTTTTCATCAAGAGCAAATAAATGTCTATATCAAAGTAGCCCCGAGTATATACGTGTATACTCCTCTAAGGGTTAAGAGCTGAACAGGGAGTGTCAAAATTAATGTTGTTCAATCATGGAAGGAATTTTAGAGTATAGACCTACATGCCTAACTTAGGTAACTGGTCACGAAAAAATTCATAATTTCATATTTGTACGAAATACTGTTCAGCTTGTAGACATTGCAAGTACTATTTCCTCGCATAAAAATACCGCATATGTTTTTGCAAAGTAGCATGTCAAAATCAAAATTTAGTGTTTTTGGAATGTGCAAATAATAAAAAATGACTCACCCAAATTACATATTTCATATTTAAAAATAATACACCATGAGTGTCTTGAAGGAATATTTTAAATCACGCTATGATATGTTTCGCAAATGTTATAAAATTGCCAAAAATAAGGAAATATTTGCAAATTTTTTATTTGTAGCGGTCTAATAATTTTGTAAAATCAATTTTGCTAAGCATACCTTGGATTGAATTAAGACATGACCTTTCAGTAGTTTTTATTCACCCCTTAACGTACAAACTAATTTTTCATCGCAGGTGTTTCGAAAGAGTAAATATATGATGTTAAAAGTACTCACAAATGTCTTATGACAACTGGCAATTTGGAACATATGGAAGGGGTTTCAGCAGACCCATTGAACGAGAAGCAGCCAATTATAAAATAGTTGCGTCAGCAGCAACCAATAGCATTGTCTAGGTAAAGGCGACGTCCGTATTGGCGCTAGCTTTTAGACTTGGACTGCACCGGCCATGGTTTTAACTATTCTGCAACATACCGGACGTGAACAAATATACTAGAGATCAAATGTTAAAGGATTTAATTTCTTGTAAATATTTTCCATCATTTTATTTATACGTTCCAAAAACATTAAAAAAGTGAATGTGACAAGCCCTTACGCAAAAAACTATACAATATTAACATTTCTATGCGAATAAAGAGTACTCATAGGCAGGAGTAGTGGAATTTTGTGAAAATATTTCAAGACTGGTTATATTTTAAAACACAGAAGGGTAGTTTACCTATCTTGATTAGTTGAATTACTTTTGACACGTGTTAACTGTCTGCACACGAATCAAGTAGGAACCGTGCCGATGTTGCCGAATTATGATTGGCCCGGCCAAATATGAAAACGCCTTCTCAAGCAGACAGCAACCAATGACAATAGACAAACTGCCGTTGGGTGCTTATAGTATTGAAGGCTACTGTGTACTCATATTTTTTTCGCGAAAAATCACTAGCTCTACATATGGGCTGTTCACGGTAATCTGAACACTTTTGAAAGCCCTGCTTAAGATATACTTGCATGCGCACTGTGTATTCTTCCGCGTCATATATTTAATAAACATTGCTGTGGCCCTCATTACTTTATTCCTGCGTCGGTCACGTGAAGTTGTAAAATTATTATAAAAGTACATCTATTACAAATGTGCTAACTAAAAAAAAAAATTTTAAAAAAATTATATTAGTATTTACAAATGTTTACCCAACACATTTCATTCAACGTTAAGACGCAGAACTACTTTCTCCGTCGTTACCAACTGTACTTGGGCGCTTACCAGTCAGTGCGCCCGTTAAAATATATGTATGAAGTGACAGTGACATTTGTCAAAGTTTGGTTACTAAAGTGCTCAATTAACTGTGAAACGCCGATACAAGTAACGCTTACAAGTTTAACGGAATTTCGTACAACGTACAAATATAAAATAATTAATTTTTTGTGATCAGTTGCCTTAAGTCGAAATAATTAGCGAAATTCACGTAACTCGAAAAATAAGGCTAGAGTGTATCAGCGTTGGTTTCTTACATTATAATAGCAACGACGATAATTCTGCAACATGATATACGTGAAGGATTACTTTCGGGATAAACTGCTAAGTGGTTGGCCAGGAACCCACGCCTCCTCTTCCCTTGTACACTTTCTATCTCCTCTTATGAGGTGCTTTTTAGTAACACTTGACGAACTTCCCCCTCGCGAACAAGGAAGCGGCCTTCTAGTCGGCTCGATGCAAGGACGCGAACAGCATCCACCTCTGTCCTGCTTCCACTCACTCTCCTGTTTGAACTCCCCTCACCAAGTTTTGTGCCCATCTCACTTCTGAGAGGGAACACTGCCATGAAGAAGTTTTGAGTCTGAATACTTCCCTTCGCGCCAAGACTTTTGCAGGGCACGCACTCTCGAGTAAATAAGCACACAGAGACGAAAAAGTGTGGGCGGTTCCTTTGACATGGGCGTACGCATTCGCTGATTGGCTGCGAGAGGGTGTAGGAGCGGTCTTTGCGTCTGATTGGCTACTGCGAGCTGCGAAAGGTTCCTTGTCGGTAGGGATAGGAACATTTCGCGAGTTCAATGGACCTGTGGGCTACTCTGTAAAACATTTTCTGGTAACTTCCTAAACTGTAATGGATGTTTTTAACCTATGCATTGCGTGGAAATAATGCCACATGTCAGACTGCAAATATAGGAATAAAGGAAGCTTGGAGACTTCCCTACGCATTTGACTGTTTCGTGAGAGAATGTAGGAACGCTTTCATGGATGTATGGGAAAATAGTTAACCATTTACACTTTCTCACTATTCGTATACATTGATATGGCAATTATAGGAATAATCGCCTAGAGCCAAGACTCCACAGGCTTGTGCACACTAGAGCCTCAGTTGTTTGTCACTGGCTGCTGCTCCAGAGAGTGGCACGTGTTACCACACACCTGGCAGTACGGCACTCGTCACTTGTTCCCCTGCATGCCTGCTATTGGCTCAGAGCCGTCCAGGGCGTGTCTAATGAACAATGATTCAGTTTCAAAGCTGACTTCAGCGTACACGTGTTGGAAGTCTATCTTGTCCTCAAATGAATTCGCGAAATGTTCCTATCTCTAGCTGTCGGCTGGGCTGCCTGCCTGCTCACGACTAAGTCACGATGGACTAATTGGCGAACGGCGTTCCGACATGTCGCTGGCTAGTTACGCCATTTTGTTGGAGCGTGCGGCTGGTGTTCGCGGAATAAGCTGCTGCTTCGCTTCTGCATTCTTAAGTACTCTGTGGCAGCAGCAGAACTGTGATCAGCTCGACTGGCCAAGGCGGAAGGAAAACGTTTGAATTAAGCGCGAGGTTGTTATTAACCACCCTCAATACCACGATCAACTTGAATTAAGCTCGAATCAAACTCGCAATGACAAGCCTATAAGCTTCAATCAAGCTCGCTATGCAAGCCAACAACAAGTTTGAATCAAGCTAACTAGTCTCCACAGGTTAGTAAAACTTGCACAAGCTTGCATCGTCAACCTACAAGCAAAATTCAAGCTATCAGTAATAATGTGCCAGTCGTGATAAATTTGACTTGAACCAAGTTTTAATCACGCTATATATGACGAGATTGCTCGTCGCAGAAAATTCAAAGTCAAATGACGAGCTTGCCGCAAGTTTACATGATATTTGGGATTTCAGTCCCAAATTAATTTACGAACTCAAGTGTTTTAACAGTTTAATATTTTGATGGGCTCTGTACTTGCTCGAGCGTGCTTCTCGCAACTAACTAACAACATAATGCTTGTTCATCGACGACAGTATTATCCGTTTACAAATGAGATGCAGAAACTTCAACAAATTAGGTTCCTCACAAGGAGGAGGATCAAAACACTAGTCACAGATTACTAGCCGTGTACAACGCCGACCACAAGTGCCCCTCACGTGCAACACATCCTCGATCATAGTCACGGGAACTGGAATGATTAAATTATTACGCACATACACACCAAAATGCGATGCTAACGTAATTTACTGATCCACAAGACAAAGTTTCTTGTAAAATATTTACGCCTACCATAGTTGAACAATTATGTCAGCTCCTTCTTTAAAAAAAACCCATTACGTTTCGATTTTGAAACTGGGTTGACAGAATACCTGTGTTGATAGTTTTATTGCTTCGACTGCCTCCGGGATGTAATAAGTCAACTTTTTGTCCTAGATAACGACTTTATGGCAGTCACTGCATCGAGACAAATTTGGTTCGAACTGGTACGCCACTTCTAGAGACATCAGCCATTAAAACTACAGAATACATCATTCACTGAGCAATACCTAGGCTTCATTTATCTATCTGACAATAACAATATTTTCTCACTCTCAGAGACAGGTTGTCCACAGCGTAGAACTCGATGGTTGCTATTTGCTCTCATGGGCCGAGAAGGAGGCTCCGAATTGAGACTTTTAAACCTATGAGGAGTATATACTCGGGACTACCTCTACATGGAAATGTCGTTGCTCTTTAAGACAAAAGGAGATCGAAGCCAAATAACTATGTAAGGCAGCGTGAGGACAGAAAATATAATTATGGATCACATAACGTTTTGTCACCACTAGCAGCGAAGGCTGACCTGGGTTATGAAGCTTGCTCGGCTCCACAAGACAGAAATGACTTCGCAGCAGACGTAACACCCAAACACCAGACCAATCTCACCACAGACTTGTACGTCAGGAACACTTACAGCATCCCCGTCTCCGTAGACTACAAGCAACATACAGCGGACGCCAGGAAGAAACACGATTCAAAACTACCACTAACTACGGACCAATAAATACTCGCAGAGACTTGAGTGGAAGTAGATCTGATTTAATTTAAAAGAAATTTTTGGTCGGAGCATCATGAAATAAATCAATATCTGTGCGGGTGATAAGTAGCAGCTCGTTACTAGTTCCGAAATTTACTTAGCTTTGTGTGGCCGTACGATGAGTGTAGCCCTCTCGTGCGTATTTCTTATTTGAAATTAAAAATATAATCAAACCTCTTCAAATTCTTTAAATTATTGCAAAAATATGTAATTTAAATTAATAAATAGTTTTCTCACGCCAACTCAGCTGAGAGAGCATACGACATCAGTTCAGGGCTTCGTAGGCAAATAGATAGAGCAACTTTAACAAACTGAAGATCCAAGATGGCGTAAACGCAAGCCAAATTAATTTCTCAAAAATTATTATTTATTTCTCGGATATAGTCTCTGCGCCGAAATTCAGAATACTAAACTTAAAAATCTTGATTGCTACAGCATATCGTGGTATCTTGTGAGGCTGGTTCCGCTGGTCGTTGGCCTTAATCTTCCCTCACAAGGCTCTCGAGCCTGAGGTACGTATCTACAGCTTCACCGTACCACACGCATATCGCGGCGGCTCTAACTTGACTTTAGTTCCAGCACGCGCCGCGTAGGCAGCGCGTGCAGAATAGTGTGTTCCTCTTCAGTGCCCCGCGTCTTCGCCCTGTCGGCGGTCTGTGACTCGGCCAATCTAACTAGAAAAATATAAATTACCTATAAGGTCGATGGCCCACTAGGTCACTACCACCTGCCTGACAGAAAAACCAAGATGGCTAGAAGCGTTAAAAACTGCATACTTAAACGACGGCTTTAAACATCACACCAATCACGAGACTGCTACATCATATCTTACACGCACGTCTTGCGTTACCATAGCAACCAAACAAAAAATTCCTTTATGCAAAACGGCTCACATAAAAATATCTTTTTGAATGAAAACAGAAATACTTATAAACATAATTACACTGAAATACGTTTTCTGAAGTTAAAACAACTTGCAATTAATAACATAAATTAGATATGGAGTAAAAAAAACATATCTTCCACAAATAAAATAATAAATAAAACAAACAAACATTACTTGCAAAAGTTAACTGAGATAGTTGTGACAGCAATGCAATAAGTAGTGGTTACTTGAGGCGTTACAGACAAATCTCAATCTTTTATGGTTTTACTGATTCGCTGAACTTTAAAGGAATGTAAAAAAATTACAACCAGCCAACATTTAAATTCGCAAGATTAAATCTGTTCTTTTTAATAATTATCAAATGAACATGAAGGAATGTAAAACCAGTTACATCTGTCGAGATACGTTAACTGGTACGCAGTCAACACGCGACTCTATTGGCAGACGGCCAGCCAATAATAAACGTTGCAGAGTACAGTAGACGTGACCAGCGTAGCCAGGACCAATAGGACGAAGGTAAGTGGAAACGCAGAGACCAACACAACTGATATTGCTGTAGTGGAGAATACAGACAGCTCACTTCAACACTGTCTTCAGTGCCAGTGAATTCGTGCCCTCCTAAAGGGTCGATGGCTTTATTATACAGTGTCTGCATAGCAGGTATGTTGCAAGTGTGTGCTGGTTACAAGAGATGACGTGATACATAATACACGCACAAGAAATAATACAACATAAACGGCTGTTTAATTTTAAAATACAACAATTTGGCGTCTTCAATCGCTTTTCGAATTGCGAAATTGTTATAACTATATTGTTACGCACTCGCTGCTTTGTCCCGCGCGAGCGAGCGGAAGTGAAGGACAGAGCAGTTATATGATAGCGGCGGCGGCAAGTCAATGGAATGTTTTGAATGACTGGCGAGAATCCTTTTTGCGGCGCGCGCTGCTGACCTTGAGTGTACTGAGTTTCTGCGTTAATCGGAAGAATTTTCTAGTGGTTTACTGCCATAGTTTCTGTCAGCACGACTCAGGGTGCGTCGAACGTTCCAGGTCAAGGTCAGCAGAGTATAAATAGTGCGATGGGCCTCCGTGCCGGGAGTTGATGAGTGGCTGGAGTTTTAGCGATGGGCGAGCGAAACTAGCGGCGAGAAAAGTGACCAGCGGGAGGGAAATCTACGACTGCGAGCATCGGCGCAGTAAAGAGTACAACTGACAGGCTGGACTATTGGACTGGGTGCTGAGTGAAAGACATTATAAATGATGGCAACATACAGACTGAAAGGGTGTTAATTATGAATATGAGTTAATTGACTATAACCAGATACATTAAGAAGGACGTTAATTAGAGTAAAAAAAAGGAATTAATATTTGCGCTCATTGCGAAATTAAAAGAGCAATAGTGAAGATGAATTAATTCTGTAAATAATAACTGTGTGAATAAATTAAAATCAAATTTTGTCATTTTATTTTCATTAAGATCCCCATATCTCACGAACTCAGATACGCCTCTCAGGCGTATTGTAACAATTTAAATGTTTCTCAAGTATGGTTTTTAGAACTTCTGGGTTTGTTAGTACATACTATATGCCAGCGTTGCGAGAAATGACGTCGCCACTTCCAATATATTATATTCCCAGTGTGCAGTAACAATTTATCAGGTCGGCCCGGAATCAGTTTTCTGTTTTCGCACATACTATGACATGACAGAATTACATTTCAGGGGACATTAAAAAAGTATTTTATTAATCTGAAAACAATATACTGTATATTTTAGCACCTTGAGAAAAATCCTGTATATGAGCTTAATAAAATCGGTCGTGCGGTTCAGAAGTTCACGAAAACCTAGAACACAACCTAGAACTAAAATAAATAATAATAATTTCAACGGCAGCGCAGTTTGTTAGGTTAATAACAGGTTGGATATTTTATTTTGTCGCCTGCTTTAATACATTTTCAAAACTTTTTATTTTTAAAAGAATGTTAACAATAAGTAAACCGGCCCTAAAGGCATGCCATTTGTGAGAACTACTGAGATGGAGGCAGTATAATCTCAACAGCCTGATCGACATTTGCTTAGAAATTATAATGTAAAAAGGCATTCGATTTAGTATTTTCTGTCAATTAACTCCGACTAATTAAAGTACAGTTAGAAAACCTAAATTTTATACGCGAAATTTTAATAATTTTCCGTCTAGAACGGTATTAATAATCACTAATAACTTTGTTCAGCTTATATCACAAAATACTTGTACGTAGGTCTACGACCCGACAAGCCAGGGAGCTGCCGGTGTAAATTAATTAGAAATTCTTAGAGCGCAAAAAATGCAATAACTGAACGAAGACTATCTGACCTTTAGAATAAATGAAAAAAAATTAGTACCTACATTTTTTTTACTCTCGGGAGGATGTGGGTTTGATTCCCCATCCGGCCATACTGACTCCGATTCAGTACACTAATATCAAATCGGTTCATAACGTTACTCAGTGTTATTATTACGTTCAGCCAAGTCAAATAAATTAATTATATAA
The DNA here is from genome assembly GCA_002778355.1 of Clitarchus hookeri. Lineage (NCBI taxonomy): Eukaryota > Metazoa > Arthropoda > Insecta > Phasmatodea > Phasmatidae > Clitarchus > Clitarchus hookeri. The sequence continues at coordinate 936,983 of NQII01000232.1, forward strand.
GAATATATTTTAGGACTACTGTTGAATTATCTTTGTAACACACTTTCTGTTTTAAAGAATTGAGGATATTTGAATATCGTACAATTCAATAAATTTTCAGGTTTGGGTTACCTTACACGGCTCTCGTCAAATATACTGACGGATGAAATGAGAGTTTATTTTGTGGGACAGCGGAGTAAATACTAATTATTCTTTGGACTCTGTAGCTTGGCAGTTGCCGTGTCTGATGAATAGATGAAGCGAGTGATTTCTCGCGAAAAAATATAGTATTGAAGTCTACCGTGTACTCATAAGCACCCAACAGCAGTTTGCCTGTTGCCATTGGTTGCTGTTTCCTTGAGAAGGCGTTTTCATATTTGACCGGGCCACTCAGGATTCGGCAACATCTGCACGGCTCCTACGTGGATCGTGTGCAGACAGTTAACACGTGTCAAAAGGTTATTCAGCCAATCAAAATACTTAAACAACCCTATAGTGTTTTGAAATATAACTTGTCTTGAAATCTTTTCGCGTCATGTCACTAGCCTTACTGATGAACAACGAATATAGGCCTATCTTTATCACAATTGTAAGATAAAATTAACAAGGACTTGATGGATTTACTTTAAAAGGTATTTATTATTTAGGTCAAATAAGTCTATCGAAGTAATAAGGAAACCATGACTGGCTTACAATGGATCCGTGAGAGGTTCCCACTGGTTTCCGGATATCAAAATAGTAGAATACCCGGGTGGTTACTTTGCCGAGTCACGGTTGATTACTTCTCATCTACCAATTCTACACGTCGGTGGTTGCATCTCTAACGTCTCAGCTGTCAACGAGACCTTCAGCAATACGCAAATGAAAATAAAACGCTGAGCTGTATTCAGAAAAAAACATCGCTACGTGAGAAAGTGTTCAGGCGGCGATAATCTCAGTTAGAATACCGAATAAATTATGTATTCCGTATTAAACCACAAATCTACATTACACTGTAGCAAATTATGAGTACATTTGCAACAACAGTGTATATGCAGAGAATATGTAAGAACACAGAGGTGAAGCAGCCGCTTACACCGCCAACTCCAGCTGCACTGGCCAGCAAAATGTCGGAACGCCGATCGTCAATCAGAGCCTGGTGACCTACTTGCCGGGGCAGCGGTTGTGTAGTGGTTAGACTACTCGCCTCCCACCTGGGCGAGCCGGGTTCGATTCCCGGAGGGGTTGCTCCCGGATTTCAGCACGAGGGGAATCGTGCCGGACGATGACGCTGGCCGGCGGGTTTTCTTGGGGATCTCCTGTTCCCTCCGCCCTTTCATTCCGGCGCTGCTCCACACTCACCTCGCTTCTCCCTCATCGGCTCTCAAGACCTCGGTGTTAACAGCCGCCTAAATCCATCAACTCCCCTCCGCTCCACCTACTTTCCAGCCGGCAGCCCAGCAAGTAGGGAACCCTTCGCAGCGCGCAGTAGCGAATCACGCACAAAGCACGTTCAAAAGCCTTGTGTAGCCAATCATAAAATGTGTATGCCGACGCCAAAGGAACCGCCTCGCCATTGCGTATATGTGTAGTTATCTACTCTGTGGCACAGTCGTGATGAGTGGAGTGGAGTGCAGAGATTTGGACGGCTCTTAACGTCGAGGTCTTGAGAGTCGAGGAGAGTGAAGCGAGATGATTATGGAGCAGCGTCGGAATGCAAGGGCGGAGGGAACGGGAGACCCCCAAGAAAACCCGCCAACCAGTGACATTATTCATAGATAAATCGCGTTACTTGACCAGTAATAATAACACAGCGACACAATACACAAAGAAATAGTTCGGAAATTTAATACATCAGTGTTTAGGAATGATTCGAAAACTGTTTTGCTGAAGTTTTTCCTTGTACACACGCAGTAGCGCTCCTGAGCAGGTGTATGAAACAGCCAAATGGGTGCACAGTCATTACCAGATTCACATATTAGCCGTGCTTCCGTATTTGTATAATAATGTATGGTAACTGCCCCACACTACGTATAGGTTAAAAACTTCCATTACATGTTAGGAAGTTAACTAGAAAAATTTCTTACAGTGCACGTAAAAAAATGTATGTCGTAAGTTTATTTGAATCTTTAAAAACCACTGGAAAAATCACTACAATTATACATCATTTAAGTACTTTGCAGATATTTGTCACAACCAGTGCAGCTATTGTCATTGCTATTTAACCAATTATGTTTATTATGAACTATTTCACTCGCACAATTTCAAAATGCACAATTTGGTACAGCCCGTTCGCTGCAGTTTTAATGTCTCCAGACGGCTTTACGTGTGATGCAGGAACCTTTCTAGATATATTTCAATAAATTTTAATTCTGTATTGTTTAGCAGGTTACTTATTTGTCACAAAAGACTGAAAGCACGCCAAATTACTGTAACAAAATTAAGACACCGTAATACGTAGGTACAAGATGCTACCTTTACTTTTGAAAACATTTTCTACTGTGTGAAATTTCGGCGCTCTTGCATTTTTCATGAACTTTTTTTTAACCAAGGTCGTTGTCCTTGACTGCCAAATTATACAAGCCGACGATAAAACTGAGGTAAAACACATGAGTGGCTTTGAAGTCATGCCTATACATAATGCATGACTTGTGGCGCAGGCAAAAGCTTTGTATCCCCGGACTGACTTTGTTATCTGGAGAAGATATGCAAATAGCCGCCGGCGCTTTCAAGGTGGCCAATTCCACCCGGTATGTAATACCTGCGCGTTATTCTCTGAAACCGCATGGACACTGAATAACCAATCCACAGCCACGATTAAAGCTGTTTCTACAAAATAATCTACAAAACCGAACAATTTTCCATTTCCATTTCTTGTCCGACAAGATTTCATTCCCTAACAAAAAGCTGCAGGAAACCTCAAATACTATTTTTTTACCTTACTCTAGTTTCGTCATTTAAATATTTTCCTTTTGAATAAAACACTGTAACTTTTTCATATGCGTCTTAATGTTTCGGCACACAGAAGTAAGTAAATAACTCGTAACTTAGAATCGTATGAATTATTTTTGTAAACGGAAAAGTGAAGTTTGTATGCTGCGATTCGTTAATAATGTTCGCAAACTTCCCAGGCACACGAACAGGCGTTGGCAATGGTTTTAGCTAGATACCCTACCATTTTGCGTAATAATGCGGCAACAAACTTACCATGATATCGGTGTTGGTATTGTTTTCAACCCTCGTACGACACACCGTGGAGCAATGCGAACCCACAGTAAACATTCAGCTTTCTGTTGGCGTAATTCCGCGTGGCCGAGTCAAACAGAAGAACTGGCTCCGACTAAAGCAGCAGCCATTGAACACATGAATGACCTCTACCCGAGTACATGGAGGACTGTAATATCTAGCGTGGTGCCGTTTCCATGCGAAATGGCAGGTGGCGTCTCTAGTTGTGGCTGTTTCCATGCGTGAGAGTAGTAAACGCCACTGGATACGTCGACTGAGGCATTAATTTCATTTGTCACGAACTCCGCGCACATGAGCAAGCAAAATGACTTAACTTGGTGGCGACGCTACAAAACGTTATCGTAGTTCTTTGACGGTTACTTCCACCTTTTTTGAAGTCCTGCTAAAGTTCTACTTCCAGTATATTCCTGCGCCTCGTACTAACAAAGATTAACCAAGTATAGGAAAGTACACCAAAGGGACAACGCACTGCATTCGTGCGCACTCGGTGTAATAATATTGTGCATAAGAACTATTTCTGAATGTTTGAATATACGAGCCCCTGTTATTTATCTGTAGGAAAATTGTTACATGCATATTTCTAATGTTGTTTAATGTCTAGGAGGTTCACCACCTCTCAATTATGAAGTATGTAACAGCAAAGTAAGAATTTAAAACAGCGGACTGAATTTAAATTTTGATACACTGAAAACTAAGTGCCCTTTGTCGATATAGGTACAGACTTAGTACAAAGCAACTTATATATGGAAGTTATTGCATAAAAATATTGAACACTCATAGAAAGAGCTGAACTGTGAAACACTCTACAATGTCATTGTTCGTAAATAAATCATTTAGTAAAGCAGTGATTTTAAGACGTGAAAACCATTAACTTGGTAGTTGCGCACACACGCACTCCCATGTTAACACTTGGAACTAAAAATGTCAAAGAAAAAAATAGTGCTCCGTATAAAGAGACACTTCGAAACAGAAGAAGAATTTCTAGACGTGTGTATTTCTTGGGGTATATGGATGAGTGAAGAATAGGTTACCGTGCCAACGAACTGTCAAAGCAATTTGGTGTGACTGTATTTCTTCAACAGCATACTGACTGGATCAAGATGGCGGAATAACAGCAGCTTGCACCATAGCAAGCAGTAATCATTCCCCTTCGCCTCCCCACTCCAACATTTCAATGTTGTTTGAACATAATTATTTTATTGTATCATGAGTTGTGATATGTCTGAGATTATTTTATGTTATTTTCTTTTATTTACAGCATTTAATGGACTTTGGACTGAAACTTCCACAAATAACAGGAGAGAGGTATAATATGCCCATCCATGTTTTCCTTATGTGTGTTTNGACTTTGGACTGAAACTTCCACAAATAACAGGAGAGAGGTATAATATGCCCATCCATGTTTTCCTTATGTGTGTTTTTTTTCTCCTCGACTATTTACAGTGAAACCTCGTTGCTGCGATCCCGTTTATTGAGTTTTCCCCGTAACAGTCGTTCTTTTTGGACGGTCCAGACAACTATCCTATATAAACAATGTTTAGAAAAAAATCCTGCACGCTACGACTCTTAAAACATAAGTTTACCGCATCCATCGATCAGATATTCTGCACGAAAGCCAAAATATATACGGAACAATTGCTTCGCTATGAAATACAGTTTTTCTTAGCTGGTTGGTTGCGTGTTTATGTGGGAAGACACTGGAATCTCACTGGGCCAATCAAATTTAGGATACCCCGAAATTGAACATATGTGATTCGCGGGCTCGCGCCTAAGACGTGTGGTAGTTAAAATCATCCAATGGCAGAAGTTGATCTGAGCCAAAATGTTTTAAACACAACTGGACAGCAACTTTCTCCCGTGAAAATCATGTGTTTTAGTATAAAACACAAATTCGCGTATCTTCTTTAGAGCATATTACCATCTTGTAATAAAAGTTGAGGGTATCGAAGGCTTAGTAAGACAAAGTAAGAGTTAAGAAACAACAAAACAAAACTCACTGATCATAATAAACAAGTCAAACACCAATATGACAACAAGAAAACAATAATCACAATGGTTTGAAAAAACTTGTGTTCACTCCGAGTCGGTACAGCGAATTGCTTACATCAATTTCGCCTATTTTTGACAAGGCGGCACAGATACTTGATATACTGTACGATCTAGGAAGACTTGTTTGCCAGTTTATCTTAATTACCTACATAATTACATAAAATTCCTTGGAATAATAATTGTTTAAAAATTAGTCAGCAATTTTGCTAAAAGCTGTTTTCATGTAAAACATCCGGATTTGAGACTAGAACATCCTCAGTTTGCTACATTAAACACAATGACGATAGGTAGTCAATAGTACACACAATGAAAGCAAACAGTTAGGATCTCATTCGCGTACTCAGGAGCTGGAGAAAGAAGGAAGATAGGGGTTAGAGAGTAACGTCTTCGTCCGTCGTTCTGGAGATGGGAATGTCATTACACTGCAATAGGCCCCACCATGAATACCAGATGTCCAACGAGGAGTAAAAGGGTGTGTAACCAGCTTACGATGATGTCTGGACAGGTCACTGATGACTGCGAGGGAGGAGCAACAAAGGTGCAGGCTGGAATATCGCCTTCTCATTCCCTGGACAGGTGATGGGAGTGGCATTTCCCATGGCTTGACCACACCTTGGGCAACAGAGGACCAATCACAGCTACAGGAGGGCGTGTCTGGTTAACGTAGTGTCTGGACGGGCCTGCAAGGGAGGAGCCACAAAGAGAGGGAGAAAGGTAGGGGTTGTAGTATCGCCTTCTCATTCCCCGGACAGGTGATGGGAGTGGCATTTCACATGGCTTGGCCACACCTTGGGCAACAGAGGACCAATCACAGCTACAGGAGGGCGTGTCTAGCTCATTGCGGTGTCTGGATGGGCCTGCGAGGGAGGAGCGACAAAGAGAGGGAGAAAGGTAGGGGTTGTAGTATCGCGTTCTTATTCCCCGGACAGGTGATGGGAGTGGCATTTCACATGGCTTGGCCACACCTTGGGCAACAGAGGACCAATCACAGCTACAGGAGGGCGTGTCTAGCTCATTGCGGTGTCTGGATGGGCCTGCGAGGGAGGAGCGACAAAGAGAGGGAGAAAGGTAGGGGTTGTAGTATCGCGTTCTTATTCCCCGGACAGGTGATGGGAGTGGCATTTCACATGGCTTGGCCACACCTTGGGCAACAGAGGACCAATCACAGCTACAGGAGGGCGTGTCTAGCTTATCGCGGTGTCTGGATGGGCCTGCGAGGGAGGAGCCACAAAGAGAGGGAGAAAGGTAGGGGTTGTAGTATCGCCTTCTCATTCCCCGGACAGGTGATGGGAGTGGCATTTCACATGGCTTGGCCACACCTTGGGCAACAGAGGACCAATCACAGCTACAGGAGGGCGTGTCTAGCTCATTGCGGTGTCTGGATGGGCCTGCGAGGGAGGAGCCACAAAGAGAGGGAGAAAGGTAGGGGTTGTAGTATCGCCTTCTCATTCCCCGGACAGGTGATGGGAGTGGCATTTCACATGGCTTGGCCACACCTTGGGCAACAGAGGACCAATCACAGCTACAGGAGGGCGTGTCTAGCTCATTGCGGTGTCTGGATGGGCCTGCGAGGGAGGAGCCACAAAGAGAGGGAGAAAGGTAGGGGTTGTAGTATCGCCTTCTCATTCCCCGGACAGGTGATGGGAGTGGCATTTCACATGGCTTGGCCACACCTTGGGCAACAGAGGACCAATCACAGCTACAGGAGGGCGTGTCTAGCTCATTGCGGTGTCTGGATGGGCCTGCGAGGGAGGAGCCACAAAGAGAGGGAGAAAGGTAGGGGTTGTAGTATCGCCTTCTCATTCCCCGGACAGGTGATGGGAGTGGCATTTCACATGGCTTGGCCACACCTTGGGCAACAGAGGACCAATCACAGCTACAGGAGGGCGTGTCTGGCTCATTGCGGTGTCTGGATGGGCCTGCGAGGGAGGAGCGACAAAGAGAGGGAGAAAGGTAGGGGTTGTAGTATCGCCTTCTTATTCCCCGGACAGGTGATGGGAGTGGCATTTCACATGGCTTGGCCACACCTTGGGCAACAGAGGACCAATCACAGCTACAGGAGGGCGTGTCTAGCTTACCGTGGTGTCTGGAGGAGCCTGCGAGGGAGGAGCGACAAAGAGAGGGAGAAAGGTAGGGGTTGTAGTATCGCGTTTTCATTCCCCGGACAGATGATGGGAGTGGCATTTCACATGGCTTGGCCACACCTTGGGCAACAGAGGACCAATCACAGCTACAGGAGGACGTGTCTAGCTTACCGTGGTGTCTGGAGGGGCCTGCGAGGGAGGAGCCACAAAGTGAGGTAGAAAGGTAGGGGTTGTATTATCGCGTTCTCATTCCCTGGACAGGTGATGGGAGTGGCATTTCACATGGCTTGGCCACACCTTGGGCAACAGAGGACCAATCACAGCTACAGGAGGGCGTGTCTAGCTTACCGTGGTGTCTGGAGGGGCCTGCGGCGGCTGCGAGGGTCCTCAGAGAGTTGAAGAAGCTGCTCATCCGTGCCAGCTGGTCACATCACTCCGGATGGTAGCTGGGATGTCAGGGGTTGTCGTCTTCTGGCTCGAGCTCCCGCGCGAGGCGGTGTCTAGAACCCGGGCACGATGTCAGTACCATAGCTTGTGACAAGCGACATCTACCACACTGCAGCTCTACTTCTACTGCGCACTCAAGCCAGCTACATCCCCACGAAACACCAAGTCCAGCCTACTGCTCGAGCATGCCACACCTCATTGCTAACCAGACGGCAAGGATGCCTCAGGTAGGGCATTTCCTATATATATGCCACGATAATGATAGATAAGCTATGTTGTACAGTCTTTGAGGCATTCAGTTAGGAACAGTATACAACATGATGCAAATATAAACTATACAGTAGTTCAATTTTATCCTAATTTTCGTTGGAAAACCGTATAAACAGTACGAAAGTGTTAGTTAAATGTGCATATTACTAAACGATAGGCCCTACTAGGAACCTACAACTTATCAAATCATATTTTGTAAACTAAAATATCTGTAACGAGTGCTGTGAGTGGGACTATGCATATTTTGCGAGAGAAAAAAAGGCTACTAGTGGTTAAATTGTAGAAATTTTTTTAGATAACTTTGTTCTATTTGGTTTTTCACTACATACTGAGGTTTTTTCAGAAGCTCACAACCTAATAAGTTGGCAAACAATGAACAGTAACCAAAAGCAATCACCAATATATATAATTACTCTTGAATGGCATCTGAAAAAGTTTTGTATTCCTTAACAAAGATTAAATATTTGTACTCAAATTACCAAACAGTAAATTTCTCCAAAAAAAAAAAAAAAGAAGAAAAAAGACCTTCTACTTGTGCAATATTTTTGGTACAAATTTTAATCTTTAATTATCAGTTGTACCGAATGAGATGCTTTTTGATCTAAATTCTATGGCCTTTGGCCTACCTGTCATATTTTATAGGTCTCCATTATTTGTTTATTGCTTTGAGAAAAGTCTTACTCAGTAACCGTCTTATGTTTCTGTGCTAGTCGTCTATATCCACTGTAGCATGGACCCAAATCCTGTTCGTCTTCGTATTCCCACTGTGCCCGGCAATGTTTATTACTGGTCGGCTGTCAGCCAATATGGTGGCGAGCTGACAGTGTTCCACAAATGTTCTTCCCTACGTAACATAGTAATACAATCCATTTTATTCATCGAGTAATTTACACTTCGGATGCTGCCGACGTAACATTACGTTAAAGTAAACTTCATGAAATTTTCTGGCGATGCAATTTTACTTTATCAATGTCTTCAAAGAATGCGGTCTTTGTTATATTAAGGCGAATCCATAGTAAAAATGTTTAATGCCTCAAGGTTGCGTCTAGCTATAAGGAAGAAATGCGACGGGGTCCTCCCAAAACTGCAAAATGTGTTCCCGAGTAGCTGAATGTATGATGTTATCACACGCCAAGAAAACAGTCACTGGATTAAACTACAAACACCACTTCGTCCTCTTCGTCCATTCCCTTAGGAAACCGTGGCAAAGCCATAAAAAGGCTGGTTTTAAACATTTTCATTTTTTTTTCTCTTTCAATACACGAGGGCAAAAGTAAAAAGTGGCGTCTGCCTCGGGGAAAAAAGTTGCATTCCCAGAACATTTATTAATTGAGACACACGAACACGGGCAAACACTGATTGTACAGACAATAATTTACTAGAAAGTCCGTTTACGGCATACTTGATGTATAGTGCATCCATGGTTACTTCCAACTTTTCTGAAGTCCTAGTAGAGTTCTACTTTCACGCAATTCCTTCGCTTCGTGCAAACAAAACTAATCCAAGTCTAAAAAAATTACACCGACTGGACAGAGTACCACATTCAGCCGCACTCAGTCTGGTGATATTTCGCACGCGAACTGTTTCTTACAAGGCATTACCAACACGCCAACTTTCTCTCTGTTTTTATTCATATAAAGTATTAATCAAATATTATAATTTGTAGGTAAAATATAAGCATGTGTCCAATTGAACAAAAAATCAGATACTGTCATGTAAACAGAGGTATAAAACACCTGTGCATACTTCTGAAACAACAGGTAAAGTCTTGCGTGTNCCTGTGCATACTTCTGAAACAACAGGTAAGTCATGCGTGTGGTGATTTTGTAATGGTCATTCAGAAAGTCTGAAGATACTGCGAATAGGTTATAAATACTTACTTGAAATCTAGCGTGCCACCGAAGGAATCTGTACAATTCGCGTAGCTCTAGCTAGGAGTTTCACGGCGCATTTGACGAACTGTCTGCGGATGTTGCTGGGCACGTTCAACGCCAGTGGCGGATGGTGAACTTAAAAAAAATAACAACCGCAAAGATTCGAATTTTCACCCTGCAATAAATGTAGACCCTACCAGCCAATTTTGCATTTGCGTCCTGGTGACGCCCTNTGGTGATTTTGTAATGGTCATTCAGAAAGTCTGAAGATACTGCGAATAGGTTATAAATACTTACTTGAAATCTAGCCTGCCACCGAAGGAATCTGTACAATTCGCGTAGCTCTAGCTAGGAGTTTCACGGCGCATTTGACGAACTGTCTGCGGATGTTGCTGGGCACGTTCAACGCCAGTGGCGGATGGTGAACTTAAAAAAAATAACAACCCGCAAAGATTAGAATTTTCACCCGGCAATAAATGTAGACCCTACCAGCCAATTTTGCATTTGCGTCCTGGTGACGCCGTAGAGTTCAAGTAGTTTTACATTATTTTTGCTAGAGTGACTTCTCTGCCCATTAATTTGACAAGTCTTGAGACGGTCTTAGCAAACAGTACAGATCCAGGAACGGATTTCCGAGCTACACAGTCAAGGAAAACATCTCTAGAACTAATGATTTTTCGCGAAAAAAAATATGATTACAAGGTAGACTTCAATACTATAAGCACCCAACAGAAGTTTGTCTATTGCCATTGGTTGCTGTCTGCTTTAGAAGGTGTTTTCATATTTGACAGGGACACTCATAATTCGGTAACATCGACACGGCTCCTACGTGATTCGTGTGCAGAAAGTTAACACTTTTCAAAAAGTAATCCAGCCAATCAAGATAGGTAAACGACTGTACAGTGTTTTGAAATATAACTTGTCTTGAAATATTTTTCGTGAAATTTCACTACCCCGGATATCTCTGAAGGAAATCGCTAGGTGGCAAATTACCACGTGGTGTGAATTGCAACTTGCAAAAACGTAAATTATTGAGCAAGTGACTTTTTGCGGAACAATGCGAGTGCGGAATTGGTTTTTAAATATCCTCCGATATCAGCGCCTTCTTCTCGTAGTTACCTGTTGAAGACACGAGATGAGATTTGCCTACTTAACAGGGCCAATAACAGCAGCCAGCAAAGCTGACTTCGCGGACATGTAAATATTTGAGGCATTGAAAAATTATTTTACAGGCCGCCGCAAGATATACAGCGGGTATATATTTGATTATAACCCTCATAATTCGATAATTCTGTTCTTGAAACATTCGCGTCATTATTTGGCATCGCTCTGGACTTCACATCCCCGTGAACACTTGATCCTGTGTCGTCCATTCACTGGCTGCTGTCTGGATGTGAATCAGTTACCTTCTGACAAGATTGCACATGATCGTGGCACTCCATTCTGAAGTTTATATTCATCAGCACAAAGTTTTCTCTATTATGGTGTAGCAGCTAAGAACTCACCCTTCCCACCACGGCGAACCTGGTTCGATTCCCGGCGGGGTCAATCCCGAGTTTTGCGCACGTGGGAATAGTGCCGAACGATGCCGCTGGTCGGCGGGATTCTCAGGTTGTTGACTTGAGTTTAGAGATTAGGGCGGCTCTTAACAACCAGATGTCGAGAGCAGTGGTTTTCTCGAGGATTCTCCCGTTTTTCCCGCGCTTGCATTCCGACGCTTCTCCGTACCCACCTCGTTTCAGACATATCGGCTCTGAAGACCACGCTGTCAGGAGACGCCCAAATCCATCCACTACACAAAATATCCCGTGGCACGTTTATGTACGGCGTCACGAAATATTCCTTGGCAAAGTCTCCATCCTGCCGGGAATGTTCCGTGAACGCCTGTGGATATCCTGCGACGGCGCCGCTCCAGCGGAGGAAGCACTAAGTCCTTCACCTCGCCGCCAGGGAAAAGTGTAAATTCCTCCTGGCGTCGACCCCTGGAGCCAACACCCACGACAGGGTGGAATACTGGTGGGGGGAGGGGGGTGGCAAGAGGGTTCGTAACGACGACGCCAACCCCCGGGAGGATTTACCTCCCGTTATTACCGTCGCGGAACACGATATTAGACCCAATGAATAGTCCTCTGACAGGTTATTACCTCTGGCGAAGGGGTGAAACGGGACGTGGTGCCGGGTAGGGAGGGGTAGTTAGTAGTCTCACTGCAGGGTGAGATAAGGGTGGAGCGGCAAGAAACAAACACCGCCTGTAATCTGAATTTCACCGTTCCGCGGAGCGCGAATGGAGATTCCGTTGACAGGGAAAGTATTACTATGTCGTGCACTGTAAAAACATTTATGGTAAACTTCCTAAATTGCAACGGAAGTTTTAACCTATACAATGTATGGAAATAATATTACATGTCAGACTGAAAATATGGGAATGTTTAGCATTGCCACATACAAAATTGAGAACTTCCCTAATGCATTTAACTCTTTCCTGGGCAACTGTAGGACCGGTACCATGCATGTATGTGAAGATTATTTACCATACGTGCTTTGTCACTGTAAATATACACTGATGTGGTAAATGTACAAATAATTTCTTAGAGTGTGTGTCGGGGATACTTGATTTTCTCATAAAGATTTCACGACTGGCTGAGTTTCAAAATACTTAACATTTTCAGTCACAGATAAATGTATACGGACAGGAAAATTTCGCGTTTCTAAACCAACTGTAAACTCGAATCCACGGTCCTATGTACTTTCTAGGCTCAGATTTCTGTGCATTGGCTAGATACTGCCTCAGTGTATAGTCAATTTTACCTCAGACTCGGTGATACGGGATTCGGTGTATGTATCCTTACAAGTCTCTTATTAACTCAGAGTTCACCTGAACGTGTCTAATAAACATAACAGAAATTTAATTTGTTTCACTTCTATCTTGTCATAAAATAAATTCGCGAAATTTTCCAGTCCCTATAAAGATATAATTTTAGGCGTTGCAATGAACAAAATGTTTGCACGGAACTGTACTAGTATCATTACAACCAGGAAATCCTGGCTTTCACGAAGAGAGTTCCCACACAGTATCGACTTCGTCCTACGAGCGCACCTGCAGTTTTCCTTCGGTCGTTGGGAAAGAATTGGAAATTTTGTGAATTAATTTAAGCGCAAGCTAAACTTCAAACACACGTTCACTCGACTTCCTTTTACAAATTGACTGCAGATTCTAAGCCACGCGAATAATAACCATTAACTAACCTGCAAGAAAAAAATGAACGAATGCCGTGCTACCTGGTTATGGGGAAAACAGGAGGATCAGCCAATGAACGACTAATTACTGCTTGAGTACATAAAGGATTGTGGAGTGTAGCTTATTGCCAAATGAATCCAAATGAAATTTCCGGCTCTCTAGATATTGGCCGCATGTATTTGAGAGAATATGTTGCTTCAAGATGCCTCAGGAACGTACCAGAGTTCGTGAGGGATGGAGGTCTTAATAACACAAAATAATTAAATTTGATTTTTGATTTATTCACACAGCTATTATTTACAGTATTGATCTATGTATCTCCACTATTACTCTTTTTTTATTTCTAAGTGAGCGCAATATTTAATGTCCATTTAACTCTAATTAACGTCCTTCTTAATGTATCTGTTTGGTTATAGTCGATTAACTCATACTCATCATTAACACACTTTCAGTATGCCTGTTGTCATCGTTTGTAATGTCTTTCACTCACGCATCCAGTCCAGTATTCCAGCCTGCAAGTCGCACTATTCGCTGCGCCGATGATCGCAGTCGCAGATTCTCCTCTCGCTGGTCACTTCTTCCGCCGCTCGTTTCTCTTCTCTCTCGTCGTCTATCGCTAAATCTCCAGCCACTCACCCACTACAACTACTACTCCCGGCTCGGAGGTGCATCGCACTTTTATAATCGCTTACCTTGATCTGGAAGGTTCATCACACACAGAGTCACGATGAGAGAAACTAGGGTAGTAAACCATTTGAAACATTTTCAGATATCTCAAAGGCGCCCGGTATACAAGGTCAGAAGCGGCACGCGCCCTGATAGGCATAACAGACACGCTCTGTAAACATTCCTTCGTGAAAATCCGCTGCGTCTCCAGTTGCAACTGATAGCGCGTGCATTCAATAATCATCCGTGGCTTGCACTCTCGTAGAGAGGCTGCCTGTAACAATATTATGGCAATTGACTAGGCCAGTCAGAATTATTGGTTAGTCCTGTGCTACATGTATGTGATTCGGCCGCAAGCACCACCGACGCAGAGCAAATAAAAACACTCGCAAAGGTCAGAGCTAGAGAGTTTTGAAACACAGTTAAATAGGAACTCTTGACGTGAAAATCGGGTGTCCCTTTTTATAGTGCTATGCTACAGCACATAACAATACAGAGGTGAAATATGAAATAGCCATTTATTCCGCAAACACCTGCAGCACACACCAGCAAAATGGCGCCACTAGTCAGCAACATATCAGAACGCTGTTCGCCACTCTGCGCCTGGTAACTTAATCGCCAGTCGACATCATAACAAATAGGCAGGGGTAGTGAAATTTCGCGAAAACATTTCAAGACATGTTATATTTCAAAACACTGTAGGGTCGTTTACCTATATTGATTGGCTGAATTACTTTTTGATAATTGTTAATTGTCTGCACATGAATCATGTAGGGGCCGTGCCAAGGTTGTTGAATTCTGAGTAGTCCGGTCAAATATGCAAACGCCTTCTAAAACAGACAGCAGCCAATGGCAATAGTAGATGCAAATAGGGATGCAGTGCCGGGGTGCCACGGCGGCCGTATGGGATGACGTCATGCTGAAACCACCTGCTCTGTCATTCCTTGCCAATGGCAGCCATATTTGATTCTCCTTTTTCTCTTTGGTATTTCCCCTTTTCCCTCCTGCTCTATCATTTCACCTCGGCTCTTCGCGCTCTTGCATTCCCATTAGTTTTCTCCCGCACTGACATTATCTCCTGTCTCTCTCTCGTCCGTTCTATCCCCTGGGTTTTTTTTCTCATATTCCTCCCGGTCTCCTTTATTTTCTCTCTTGTTTCCCTTTCTTCTCTCTCATGCTTTTAGTATCCTCCAGCTTGGATGTTCCTCATCACCATCATCGTCGTATGCTGTATGCTTCTAGCGCCCATTGTCAGCATATAAAACTTTTTATACGCATAAATAATTCACGTATAGTAAGTTTTGCAGGGAAAAAATACCGCGAGGAGACGCTAGCGTAAAGGTACACCCACCACAAGTACGAAATCACAAAAAAAAACTGTTGCCTTCGGCCAACAAAATTTCAGTATTTTCATACATTCACGTGCGCTCGCTCCATTAGGAGATATATCCGATCCGCGGTAAAACACCCCGCACCTTTCTACAATCCACCACCGTCCAGAGCCACAAACACACTGCTACCTGACTTTAGCCGAATTTAAAGTGACACGCGAACATGTGCGTGGCCTCTACGCCACTAGTATTCAATAGTACTCACTCTTTATGAACTACGCCAACTAAAGCATAGTTTTATTCCCAAGACGCTACTCCACCATGGAGATTTATATCACAATACGAATTCCAGAAAAGACACGCGCATCGAGCTCCCCTTCAACCTTGCCGAGACATATACGGAAATATTTCACAATTGCGAAAAAAAAGTTATAGCATATTCAGCCAGTGCCCCAGGTGTTGAATTAGACTTCTCCCTAGGACACTGACCGCCGGAGAACTCTAGAGCGACCGTAGGGGGAGGGGGGATGATTGTCACTCCAGCAACATGGTTTATTTCCCACACACGCCAATTTTAATTCATACTATAATAAACACACATGATAACTGCACACATAAGTGTGGAAAATCGCCGCACGTGGAGTAACCATATGGGTTTTTTTTTTCCGCTGCCTAAATTTCCTAATATAGTCTACTGATTTAAACTTGGGAGGAAATTGTTTTTAATGATGAGAGAGTATGCCTTGGTGAGAGGGGGTGCATGGGGTCCTTCACTGTGCATATCGCATACCGCGGGATTAGTGAAGTGGTTTTAACTCTGTTTTTGGATTTTTCGAGTAATGATTACTTTATAGAAACATGCATAACGCATCCGTACACGGCACATGATTTTTTCCACAAAGAATTTTAAACATATGTTTTGCTGAGGGGGGCAAGTATGTGTATTAGAGGAGGAGAACTCGGTGATTGATTTTTCGTTAATATTTACTCCGAAACACGCTGTTTGTATGCTTCTTTCTCGTGACGTATTTTCACAGTATGAGGTTTTACAGTATTTTCGATATCTGGCCTTTCGATTCGAATACTTTCCTTTCTTTGAATAGGGTCAGTTTTGCAAAGCTGCGTTCGAGCAATAAATTAAATTTTATTGGTGGGGTGTTTATTTGGAGAGCCAACAGCGATGTTTTGCCCCATTCGAGCTAAAAATGTGCAAACATCATTCGCATACCCGCTCTCGTTGTGAAAGGATAGGTATTTAGACTGTGTTGGAATGCAGTTTGGACCTCCACGAAACCATTGTCATTAACCAACCCAGACCCTGCCACGGTTCTTGGGCGTGATGGTCGCTGGCGATGGTGGATACTCATCCTGAACCCTTGGTTTAGTGGGAAGTACACTCGTACGCTGCAGTGAAGGAGACTTTACACGACGGGTTTGGGCAGGTGAAGGTCCAACAGCTACGCAGGTTTTTTGCATTCCTCTCCAAGTTATCGCGCCTAGTAAATTTCATGCCACAGTTTCCGCACTCATATGCCTTTATATCTGCATTATTCGAACATCCATACTTCTCGTGTCTTCGAGCACATTTGGTGAATGCAAACGAAGTCTAACAGTGGCGGCACGGGTACTGAGGTCACGCCATTGCATATTACATCGATGGTAAATATAAAAATTTTAAAAACTAACTTTTAGTACCATATTTTATGGGGTTCCATATTCCTCCAGACACTACCTTTCCCGAACTGATACTCCAAATTTGAGCAGATTTGTAATTTCGTGGGAATATATATGCGTATAACGGGCATGCTTGATAATATCGTGCGACCTGATGGAATTAAATATCTGAACTTACCAGTCAGAATGCTAAAAGACGAGGGGTGAGAGAGCGACTTGTCATCTCTGGCATCAGACGAGAAACTGTGCCGAGGGTCGACACTGTTCCCATTAAATACTTTCCCCACATCAGCACGCTCTGGCGAACAATGCTGAAAAAAAGAGCGGTAGTGATAAGGGGTTAAGCGATGGTGAATAATTGGTCGGACTTAAGTGGTTAGGTGAAGGATAACAGAATAAATACTCAATTTCGAAGGTAACTTAATTACCATTAAAACGAAAAGTGTTTTCGGTCGGTCTCAATTAAAGATCTTAATTTAAAAAAATATCGATTTAATAATTTATGCTCGTAGGTATACTGCTGTCTGGAAAAATATTTTATTTTAAAATAGGAATGAAAAATTACAGATTTTCCTATGACTATAAATATGAGTGCTGACAGCTCACTTTACGGCTAAATCGTCAGAATGAGCGGGTACCGGCAGCTCGCCTGGCAGTGAAGTCAACAAATTAACGCCACCTATGTGTTGAAAATAGAATCTAACATGGAGGGTGCCGAATGCACCACCTATACTAGGAAAAAAAAATTATATATATATGGCTTTAGCCTGGTGGTTAAATCGGCAGCTCGCCAGGTGATGAAATCGAGAATATAGCGCCACCAAGGTGTTAAAAATAGAATCTAATATGGAGGGCGCCGACAGCACAACCAATACTTTAAAAACATAAATAAATATAGCTGCCGCCTGGTGGCTAAATCGACAACTTGCCTGATGGGTAAATTAATACACTAGCGCCACCTAGGTGATGAAAATATATGAAATCCAATATGGCAGTCGAACGAAGGTGAGATACAAACTCCAGTAATTTATAAACAAATGGCAAACGAAAAAAAAAACAATATGACGGACGGTGGTTGTAACGCTTACCAAGATGGCAGACTGCACCTACCAAGATGGCTAAATGAGTGTTGGTTGAGGGGATGTGGGGTATCTCCAAAAATTTAATTTTTTTTTAAAATAAATTTTTTAATAAATTTTTTATAATGTTTAAATAATTTATTTATATTTTAATTTCCATTTTTTTTTAAATTTTTTACATTTTTAGGTATTTTTGGATTGTTTTAATTTTTGGGTTAAAGGTCAAGGTCACATAGATTTAAGATGGCAGCCGGCGCCTAGCTTGTACGCCATACGCAGATGACCCAGACTCATCATACTCATACTACAAGTGCAGTACTTAAGGTGACAAGGAACTTGCTTCACAATAAACTGAAGGCTTCGTGTTTGGTAGTCAGCGATATGAACCGGCCATAACGTATAGCGGTGGCGTGGTTTACGAAAGTTGTCCCCAGGGAAGACCATTGGGCACTGAGATTCTCAGTGTACAGCACGGGTCAAATATAAGCTTCGTGTGCAACATGTAGACAATTGTCTACAACGGGCATTAAAGTGTTAAAATATACACAGGTAGAGTCAGATACATTTTTCAAATGCTGATTTCAAAAGTGCTGAGTTAACGGATAACAGGCTGCACTGAACTGCAAGACGAAATGACAGTCTATGTACTACATAAGATGTACACGTTGGCTCTGGCCTCGCCGCTACGCCTACCCGAGCCCACGTTTCTCTTTCTGTCTCTCTCTCTCCCCCCTCTCTCTCTCTCGCGCGTTTAATTAACTCATTGTTCGGTCGCTCGCTTCTGGAGTCATGCGTTACGAACCTCACTCCTCGTATTTCAGCGTGTAAATTCCTAACTTTCCCTCCGCGCTTCCCTTAGGGGTAGGGAAATTTCGCGGATTTGTTTGAACACAAGCTGAAACTTAAAAAATACGCGCATTCATTATTTAATAAAATTCTGTCTGAAAAATTTGCGTTCGCGTGTATGCGCGTATTCCAGTTGATATTACTTTTGGGAATTCAACTTTTTTCCAGGAAAAAAGTTACCACTTTTTCTTTTTATGCTATTTTATATATTAACAGAGAGAAAAATAATGAACTATGATTAACATTTTCAGAGTTTTACTGCGCTATTTCCATAAGTTGAGTTGAGAGATTTGGACGGCTCTAAACAACGACGTCTTGAGGGCCGATGAGGATTAAATGATGTGAGAATGGAGCAGCGGAGGAATGCCAAGACGGTGGAGACGGGAGATCCCCGAGAAAACCTGCGGACCAGCGGCATCGTCCACCACGGTTCCCACTTGCGAAAATCCGGGAGTGAACCCGCCGGGAATCGAACCCGGTTCACCTAGGTAGGAGGCAAGTAGTCTGACCACTACACCACCGCGGCCCCTACACCTTAAGAACTGGTAGTCCCTAGTTGTCATAAGGGTATTATTGTAAGCTGTTGCGTCTATTCTAATTTTCAAAATCTATGGGATATTTAAATGTAATTTTTTTTTCAGGACAGAAATGAAAGCCCACTTCAATCTACCTGGATCTTTTTTCCGCGTTTGAGGTCGACAATGCCACGCGCGGCAAGTGCGCAATCGCCACTAAGCGCAAGCCTCCGAACTGACGCTCAGTGCTCTAGTCGCACCACGAGTACCAACTGGACTTCCAGCAGTGACTCTGTTATTTTATCGGTGGAAAGTATATTGGAAGGTTCAATACAGGACCCTTGAGTAGTTTTGTATGTATACGATGCGCATATATCGAGCTACAGCGCCTTTAGACAGCCGTTTGGGAGTACTCTGAAATGTCGTTTCTAACGTGCGTGGCATTTTGAAAGTACCCAACAGCCCTCGTCTGAAGTGTATGCTCTTTTCGTGGAACAGCGCATTGGACGCATATTTAATGGTGGGGCAGGGTGGCTGAGTTGTTA
Source organism: Clitarchus hookeri (assembly GCA_002778355.1). NCBI lineage: Eukaryota > Metazoa > Arthropoda > Insecta > Phasmatodea > Phasmatidae > Clitarchus > Clitarchus hookeri. Next base: position 956,805 of record NQII01000232.1, read on the forward strand.
AGACTGCTCGCCTCCCACGAAGACGAACCGGGTTCAACCCCGGCCGGTTCACTCCTGATTTTCGCAAGTGGGAATCGTGCCGGACGATGCCGCTGGTCGGCGGGTTTACGCGGGGATCTCCCGTTTCCCCCGCCCTCTCATTCTGGCGCTGCTCCATACTCACCTCACTTCACCCTCATCGGCTCTCAAGACATCGCTGTTGAGAGCCGTCCAAATCTCTTCACTGGCGTTTGATATTTTCGTAGAAAAACGCGTATTTTAAACGGCTCGCTGTTGTGGTTAGTTAGTTTTGTAGACTCGCCCGTGGCCTTCACAGGTATTGTGTGCACAACGGGGCCGTGCGTAATAGTATGCTTGCCGTAACCCCGAGTCGCACAGTACAGTTGTACACAGAGAAGAAATGGCGTGGCGAGTCCTTCAAGTGGGCGTTCCAACTCCCTGAGTGGCTGCGCGAGACTCTGGGGACGGGCCTTGTGTTTGATTGGATACTGCTTGCCATGGAAGGTTTTCTACACGCCAGCAAAATGGCTGCACTGGCCAAGTGGCCAACCACAGGTCGGAATGCGGCTCGTCGATCAGGGCTCGGTAACTAACTTGCCAGCTAGGTAGCCCAGCCAATAGGGAATCCTTCGCAACTCGCGGTAGCCAGTCAAGACACGAGGTCGCTCCCAGAGCCGGGCGGATCCAATCAGAAAACGGACATGCCCACATCAAAGTAACCGCTACGACATTTACTCATGTAAACTCGCCTATTCTGTACTACCACTATAGTCCATCCTAGGTAAATTCAAACTTTTCTGAAGCCCTGTTAAATTTACCTACCAGTTTTTATTTACATTAATTATAAATGTAATATAATTTATGGATAAAATATAAATAAATGTTTTATTACATAAAAATTAAAGTACCTTCATGTTAACACAAGTATAAAACGCTTGTGATACACGAAATACATAAGAAACAGCCAAAGACGTCATACATGGGAATATTTTTCAAAGGTTCTGTTCTAAAAATGTGAGGAAACCGCGAATAGACAATGTGGTGTAGACACGAAGATAGTTGCGCTGTCGCTNATGGGAATATTTTTCAAAGGTTCTGTTCTAAAAATGTGAGGAAACCGCGAATAGACAATGTGGTGTAGACACGAAGTTATATTTTCTGGAAACACTGTCCACAATGGCGCCACCAGACATTTCAAAACTGGTCACTCTGCGATCACATTGAAGATAAGCCGCTGACCATATTAAGCGTTATAAATGGACGGACGTAGGTTCTGTGCGGCGAGTCGAACATGCAGGGGCCTGTAGAAGTTATTTACGGCACCTGTAGATCTATCATGCCTAACGTGTCACGAAAGGTAACTTCGCCCTACTATTATGTTCGGCGTTTGAAGTTGTAATCAACTCGTTATCAGCAGATAAAACGGCGGTACCTCGTTACTCACTGTCTGGGTTGCAACTCGTCTCTTTTCCATACGCGGAGTGGCGTTAAAATTTTAACTACATTTAGCTACACCGAAATTACCACACAATTTGTGAAACAGGCTTTTAGTGTCGCAGTCAAAGGATTGACGCTCTGCAGACGGTAAATTTTTTTTAGAATTCAAGACAAGCTAGGAGCGAGTCGCCTATACCTAGCAGTGCAGGAAAACCAGTTCTGTTGCGCTCTTTATTTCCTATTGGCTCACAAATACAGCGTGTACTACAACGAACTGTACAGCTTTTGTTATTGGCTGGCCGTCAACCATTGCACAGCCGATTTATTGCAATATACTGATAAACAGCCGCTCTCTAACTGTGTTCGTTTTGTCTTAAAAAACTAACACTTTTTAGTAGCAGTGTATCCCGAGCGGCACTTGGGCACAGAGTAAATAAGAATACAGAGGTGAAAAAGGAGCTTATTCCGCGAACTCCAGCCGCACTATCCAGCAAGATGGCGTCGTTAGCCAGATACAAGTCGGACTGCCGTTCACCAATCACTTACTTGCCAGCCGGCAGCCCAGCAAATAGAAAACCTTCCACGGCAAGCAGTAGCCAATCAAACACAAGGCCCGTCCCCAGAGCCTCGCGCAGCCACTCAGAGAGTTGGAACGCCCACTTGAAGGACTCGCCACGCCATTTCTTCTCTGTGTACAACTAACTCTACTGTGCGACTCGGGGTTACGGCAAGCATACTATTACGCACGGCCCCGTTGTGCACACAATACCTGTGAAGGCCACGGGCGAGTCTACAAAACTAACTAACCACAACAGCGAGCAGGGAATGGAATTTTTAAACATCGATAATAAAATGCAGACAACAACAGGAAATGTGGGTCCAGCAGACATCAAGACATTCCAGACTAAATTCAACAAACTATCAGCAGACTCCACCTCCAGTGCGTAATGGGAGCCAATCGGAAATCATTACGACACGCGCCCACACACGTGGAGGGGCGAAGTGTGTACTGGGCTGTGAGGGAGATCGTCGCAGTCGGCGAGTGTCCAGGGGCGTGAACGGCGACCAGTCGAGGAGGCAGACGGTCCGGAGTGCGAGGGTGGGCGAGTTCCTCACTAAGTCAAGGTCACTCTACTTTAAAATAACCTTTCCTTTCTTCCCTTCTTCCGGTGGCCTCATAGGTCTAACTTCTGTTAAAATTGTTAAATAAATACTTTATTTAACCCTTTGACATGAACTTCTTCTCTGGTCCTAATTTCCTATGCCAATGCTACGCATCCCCTTCTTTGTTCTTATTCCCGTATGAGTCTTAATGATGCACGCACCGATAAAATCGGCGCTGGTGCCGATAACGGAGGTACCGCAATCACGGGTGCTCTAACAGCCAGGCCGTGCACCGGGCCGACACGACGCAATTATCGGGACGACCACGAACATGTCGGCCGTCCCCTCGGCAACGCACCGATATCGATTCGCAGAGCAGATGCGCAGTCGTTTTGCTATCGTTGTTTCCATGGCGCCTTTCGAAGAGTTCCTTTGAATTGTGTGAAATGGCAGTGGTGTGGAGAGATTTGACATCGAGGTCTTGAAAGCTGGTGAGGGTGAAGCGAGGCGAGTATGGAGCAGCGCCGGGACTGAATCCGCCGGGAATCTAACCACTACTCCACCGCGGCCCCTGTGTGAAATTAGTGGCGACTTTTCTTTACTGCTACGGTTTGAAATTCACCTTCCGTGTGTAGTCTAGTAGAAAGCAGAAATATTCATTCTTAAGTAGTTAGACTTTTCTCTCATCTTCTCGCAGTTTCCAAGACGCCTCCAGTGTTATCTTTCTCTCCGCTTTTGACGTCTCCTCCGGAAACGAAGCAAACACGACAAATATTCCAAATGGGGAGCCATATTGAACCTTTAACATATTATCACGAGTATACTCGTTCACGTCTGGCATGTTGCAGAATAGTTAGAATCATGGTTGGTACTGTGCAAGCCTAGAAACTAGCACCAATACGGACGTCACCTTTACCTGGACAATGCTATTGGTTGCTGCTAACACACCAACTATTATATGATTGGCTTCTTCTCGTGCGATTGGTCTACCGAAACCCTTTCCGCAGGTTCCAAATTGCCAGTTGTTGTAAGAAATTGGAGAGTACTTTTCGCACCATAAATTTTCCCTTTTGCAGCTCCTAAAGTGAAAAATTAGTCTTACGTTAAGGGGTTAATTGCTCGGCCTTGCGAACCCCGACACCGATTTCGTCAGTGTGTGTGCCGCAGTTCCCTCTCGATGTTGGCGCAAACACCGATATCGGTGTCGGCGCCCGGCATCGATTTTATCGGCATGTGTACGCCCACTTTAGTCCTCGAATAGTTAAAGGAATGAGACAGGAAAAGTTGCCGGAAAATCTCGCGCTACCGGTGGCGTGATCGTGACGTGGCGAGGCCATTACAAGGGCGTGGCACGAGCTCGCGTGCGCTGGAATCGTTTCAAATCCATATCCGCGGGAACGCACTGCTAATAAAGGAAATTAAAATCAACGGATGGCTTCGCGAGTCCCTGCTATTGTTTATACTTCACAATAAAAGGGGCCATAACCCTGCCGAGAATCTAGCCACTTCTCCGCGATACGCTTTGTTTTTTCTTCTGTTAGAATAACATCATAAATAATAAAGAAACAAACGGCAATCGCAGATGATTCGTTTTTATCGTTCCTGGTATAATGCCGGCCGAAGAACACAAATCGGAGTGGTTAAACGAGCACGCCATCTGGCTGATATTGTTGATGTTTTTAACCCGACTAGTAGGGACTGGAAAATTTCGCAAATTCATTTTAGAACAAACTAGATTTCAAACACTTGTAAATTTCTGCCATTACAATTGAATCACAGTTTATTAATAGATACCTGAAAAATTCGCGTTTTCATTTCGGGACAAGCTAGAATTCAAAACCCCGTACGTTTGTATTGCTGATGCTATTGGTCTACCCGTTAAATTGCACCTCCTGGACAACTCTGAGCCTATAATAAATACACAGTAAAATGCAGACCGAATCACCGTCTTCCGCTAATACAACAAGCAACCGATGAACAGTGATATCTGCATGATTTTGCATACGAAAATAGAGTATAGCCTACAGGTCATTGAACTCGCGAATTTTTCAGGTCTCTATTTATTAGACATGCCCATGCGACCTCGGAGCCAATAACAGACCTGCAAGGAAACAAGCACCGAATCCTGTGCCACCTGGTCTAGCTAAAACTGGGCAAGTAACCAATAAAAAGACAGATGAGGCTCAGAAATACACGTGACTGTGGTATTTAGCCTACAAACTGTTTAAAACGAGAAATTTTCCTATCCCTACCTATCAATCACAGATATAAACGTAATTTTAGGCGTTGCAGTGACGAAATTTTTTGTTCGGAACTGTACTACCATGAGTACAACTCTCCATGATATATCGTGACAAATAAAAATGATTTTGTGATTGATAGTGTTAGCAGCAGATGATGTTCATGAGACTAAGGAATATAGACTCAACGAAGACTGAATCTGTCACACGTGAGGGACTTCCTATTTTGGGTGCTTTTATTTTCAGTGCATAGCGTAGATTATCAAAACCACTTAATGTGCAAAGTCCCATACGCTGAACATTGCAACTGATAGCTAATCTATAAAGATGTCTCAAGGGTTTCACATACCTAGAACTATTTTGTACGTTTCAGGCACTGCGGCAAGTGTGTGTCAACCGTTCCACCACCAGCGTCAAAGATTGTAGACATATTGCAAGGTCATAAAATATATGGTCTAGTCCAAATTAGAATTACTCTATCGTCCTTTCATACTCAAAGGAAATGAAAAGTTTATTTTATTTTTATCAGTGTTCTATCCTTGGGCAGGTTTCCACACGCATCTCTATCAAATACTCCATATATTATGCTATAGTCTATTCGCGGTTTCTTCAAACTTTTTAAATAAAAAATTCGAAAAATCACCCCATGTGTGACGTGCTTGGTTGCTTCCTAAATATATCATGTATAATTAGCATTTTATACTTGTTTTATTATAAAAATACTAAATTTTTGTTTAAATTTTATTTTATTTGTTGATATTATTGTTAATTTTATTTGTTGATAATATTTCATTTATAATTATACAAATAAAACCAGTGACAAAATAGGTGTGTTGGTAATGCGAGTACGAACGAATGCGGGGCGGTGTCCTCTTGGTGTAATTTTCTAGACTTGGTTAAGCTTTGTTCGCATTAGGCGTAGGGGTATGCTGGAAGTGAACTTTAGCAGTCCTTGAAAACAGTTGGAAAAAACCGCGAAAGGACTACAGCTCATAATCAAACATACTCGGTGGAGACCTTCGTACAAGTATCACGCCCATTTTTTTTTTTTCGAGATAAATAAGTATTGACGCATTACGTGCTGGGGAATAAGAGCGTATCCGGGTCGCGTGCATCGTGGAGTCATACGGGCGAAGGTGCGTTCCAGCCACGCGCGAAGTTGGACCGCATCGCACACAAACAACCCCCGTACGTGGGCGGGCTCCCGGTGGGTCGCCATAAATTGAAGGCGCGAGCGAGCCACAAGCAATCAATAAGGAATTTGAAATGG
>NQII01000232.1:962861-1004800 GCA_002778355.1 Clitarchus hookeri
CTAGGAGAAACTGGAGCGTTTTGCGTATGAGAGTGAAGTGGGACGAGGCAACGAGAGAGAGAGAGGGATGGGACGTGAGGCAAGCTGCCTACCCTCGACACAGCAAGGGGCTGCTAGAGTTCCGCGCGGGGGAGTGGGCTGGCCCACATCGCTACGCCCACAACCACCCTGGACAGAGGCTAAACGAGCGACAAATACCGGCGACCCGTGGTCCCGGGAGATACAGGCAGTCCACCTTAAACTGAGCATTTCTAAATTGCCCCGCTTAAGATCCCGCGTCACCCACCATATTGTGTTTTTCTTATTTATATCTTCCTAATTCAAATTTAGGGTGATTTATTGAAAAATGCGACAATAGAAGCTTAACTAATGCCTTACCCATGATTACAGACACAATATAAGAATTACCAACCCATATTTTTGCAACAATGAACTTAATGCAATATTTGATATATTAGTTAATTCTCACCTATTAATGAAAACCCGAGAACACCTATTAACATTCGGGTACAAAACTTTGCACAGAACTAAGGAATGNATTCTCACCTATTAATGAAAACCCGAGAACACCTATTAACATTCGGGTACAAAACTTTGCACAGAACTAAGGAATTTAATACTTCTATAATGAAACATTTGCAGTAATGACCCTCCCTGACTTTTCTGTTATGGCACTAAAACTAATAATGCCTGTATAAGAGGCGATACAGCCTCCTAGGAGCTACTTATATACATATTGTGTATTCTTAAATCATATGCAAAATCAACGTTGCCATGGGTATAATCACTTTNTAGGAGCTACTTATATACATATTGTGTATTCTTAAATCATATGCAAAATCAACGTTGCCATGGGTATAATCACTTTATTCATTCTTTGGGTGAAAATTAACAAATTTGATAATTCTTACACTTACGTGCGTTAAGAGGACAGAAAGCTAAATAAATAATTTCGGTATTCACAAATGTCCACTTCACACATCTAATTCAACGTTAAAACGTAGAACGAATTTCCCTCCGTCATTGACAACTCTGCTGGGCGCACGTCACTCAGTGTGCCCGTTGTAATGTATGCAGGTAGGGCAGTCACACTTTTTAAATGTTGATTTCAAAAGTGTCCAATGAACCGTGAGCAGTCCACACCACTCTGTGGTTTCAACTACACACAGAACACTCGAACATATTCACGTCGTTGTTGTGGCAGGGCAGACTTCAGCCAACGAGCTGCCCTTCCTCCGTCAGAGATGACCTTGAAGTAGGACCAGCTGCGGCAGCCACCTCCTTCTGTTCTCACCAGCAAGGGCCCGGGAAAATGTACAACCCGCAGATACCGTTACCTGTATACACTGAAGAGCAAAAAAAACTGATATAGGCGTGCGAATGCAAATAACAGAGGTATGGAACCAATCAGAGTAACGCGATGCGGTCGGCAGCTAGATCGGTTACTGCTGCTACAATGGCAGGTTATAAAGATCTAAGTTAGTTTGAACGTGGTGTTATAGTCGGCGCACGAGAGATGGGACATAGCATCTCCGAGGTAGCGATAACATTTGGATGTTCGCGTACGACCATTTCACGAGTGTACCGTGAATATCGGGAATCCGGTAAAACATCACATCTTCGACATCGCTGCGGCCGGAAAAAGATCGTGAAAGAACGGGACAAACGACGACTGACGAGAATCATTAAACGTGACAGACGTGCAACCCTTTCTCAAATTGGCGCAGATTGGATTTGTGGACTGCCCTGCAGGATTCATGGTGTGAATTGCCTCCTGCATACCTTCAGACATTAGTCGAGTCCATTCCACGTCGTCTTGCGGCACTTCTGCGTGCTCGGGGGGCCCTACATGATATTAGGCAGGTGTACCAGTTTTTTTTTGGCTCTTCAGTGTATATTATATATGATAAAAATATAGTAATATGTAATATGAATAGTCATAATTATGATTTATGTATACATATATTTCACAAATTATTGCTAAATACATATATTATGTGCATATTTTATATGGTAATATAAAACATATGAGTAAAGCATATCATACTTTAATATTTTTGTATGTTTATTCAAAGGCGACGGTGTTTGAGGGTTTCCTATCTCCCCGGGTCCTTGCTTGTATGTACAGAGTGTGAGGATTTTCTCAGGTTGCTCCCATGTTTGCTCTTTTAAAATATATGTGTGTAATACATCCATGTTTTATCACCTAATTAAAAAAAAGTTAAAATATTCCTGTGGTCGATTGCTCCTCCATTCTGAGTGATGAGCGGACTGACTCGACCGACAAATTCCTAGAGCCTCGTTCTCTTCCACTGTGAAACTGGTGGATTGCACTGTGTTTGCAACACGACTCGAGGAAACAAAAATCCGCTAAGAGTTCCCGCCTAGGGCGGGGTCTGCGGATGTGATGAGGGTAGGTTGGTGTCCAAAAGGGGCATCTTGTCGGACGTGCTTGAAACTCCCGGCCATTGACTTGCAGGTTAGAATTCACAGTCTCGTGTTCAAACAATCAGATATCGAAGTATCATTGTTTGATTATTGTGAGGGCGGATGGCGGTGATTGGACATGCGCTTTGTTGTCAGTTTGTATTGGCCCAAAGATCTGAAGGAAGTGTCAAATAACGCGTAGACCAATTGCAAAGGTGACACATACGTGCACGGTTTTGATTTCTAGCTTGTCCCGAAATGAATCCGCGAATTTTTCAGGCCTCTAAGCGTTTCCGGAATGCAATCGCGAGGTGAACGGGACTTCTCCGAAACAAACTGCTAGCCAGCGGCATCTTCAAGTGCGAAAACCCCCACTGGGGATCGAACCTGGCTCGGGGGGTCGAAGCGGAAGTTGGAGCGAGCTCCCCGAACGTGCCGCCGATACACGCGATGCTGCGTGTGGGCTCGTGACGGGAGGAAAGAGCTGTTTCCTATGCTGATTCGAGGGCCTTGCCTTTATTTCCAGCTTTTTTCACTAACTTCGCCCCTTACTCTGACCATTTCCCTGAACTGAGCAATGCAAAAGTGCGGAATGTTTACAAAATAGAGGAGAAATATTATTTCGAACTTTGGTTACTTCTAGTGTAATCAATAGTGGTAGCCAATTTTTTTTTTAAATATCGTGGTGAGCATCCCAATGCATTTTCGGGGATGGGGCGTGTGATTGGATTTCCGAATTGAAAGAGATTATAGCGGCGTTTAACTGCTGAAATCGTTGGTGCTAATTAGGGGAAAGTGGGTCGGGTAAGGAAGTGATACAGGAGTAACTCGAGAGAACCCACCGACGACTGTCAACGTCCGCCGCAGCTCCCACATGCGGAAATCAGGGTGACAACTCCAAGAATCGAACTCTGTTCGTCTTGACGGGAGGCAAACCCAATATAACCAGAGCGCTATTGCGGCCCCCGTTTGGGATGTATATTGGCACCCTGGATGCTTGGCCCAGCATGTCAGGTAGCTGTGTGGGGCGGAAATATTGGAAGATTAATGGAAAGATTGATCGAAAGATTAATGGAAAGATTGATTGACAGATTGGATGAAAGATTGGATGTGAGATTTATCGAAAGATTGGAAGAAAGATTGTTTGAAAGGTTGTGAGATTGGCCGAAAGATTGATAGAATGATTGGAATATTGACGGAAATATTGCGAGATTGATCGAAAGATTAGGCGATGAGATCGACGGTGGATTCATAAATGTTAAAAAAATATAATGTTCCAGTGCCGTATTTTATGAGGTTACATATTCCTCCACAGACTAACTGGCCTGAACCAATACTCCTAATTTGTTTTCATTTTGTGGGAAAATAAATGCGTATTGCATGCACGCCAGATCATACCCTGCGACCTGATGTGAAGAAATATCCGAACTTACCAGTCCGAATGCTAAAATACGAGGGACCAGAGAGCGATATGTAACCTCTCGCAACAGACGAGAAACAGTGGCGAGGGGCAACTTTGTTCACATTAACTACTTTCCCTACACTAGCGCACTCTGGCAAACAATGATGAAGACAAGATAGGTAGTGGTAAGGGATTAAGCGAGGGTGAATAATTGGTCGAACTATAGTGGCGTGGTGAGGGATAACAGAAAAAATACCCACTAAAAAACACGCTAAATTGATTGGAGAGAGGGGAGGGAGTTGCCTTGGCAGGGTGGGGGTGGACGGGGTGTAGACTTCCCAACTATAAAGCCAATAAAAATAAATGTTTGGAGGAGGTGGTCAGGTTTTTATGGCCCGAAGCCCAGCACACCCTCCATCCTCCCGCACTGCAACTGTACTCGGATGAGTAAGACAGTGAACGCCACTTTCTCCTCTTGTCTCTTCGGGCCATTCACTTTCTTTGTGCCGTTACTCGGTATTCTACCGGTTTTCTCAGTATAAATACCTGTTCTCCTCGCAAATCTGAGATATTTCGACTTTCTTTTTGGAAGCCTTTACCTGAATACCCCATTACGGGTCATTAGAATATTGCTCTGTTTGCCATTTATCCACACACCTCACACAACAGGCATTGCACAAGCCTCATGCTATACAACTTAGCCTTAAAGTTGCCATGGCCGGTATACAGCTGCATGCTGTAGTGGTTCGTTCTAATCCACTTACACTTCATTCTCTCTCTAATGTTGGCCAACAACTCATATGTATGCCTTCCATTTGCAGAAGTGCCCCATCTCTCTTGCCACTCTTCTAGGATGTCATCCATTATTTCGTCCGTTCCGGCTTTGTTAGCTTTGAGACCCGCGCTCTCTCCGTCGCAATCCCTCTATATTTGACCAATAGGCGAGCAGGCAGCACGCCCACTACAACTGGGAGCGACTCATTTGACGCAGTTTTATATGCTCTTGACACAGTCAGCAGTGCCGCCCTTTGAGCACTAATGAGCTTCCTCTTATGCCATGAAAGTTCAGCTCTGTGGTACCACATTACTGCTCCGTAAGATATGATGGCCTCAAAAACCGCTCCATATATCGTCCTTAGCGTATTGTAATTGAGGCCCCAATTGGTGTTGCCCATTCTTTCCAATTTTTGGAAGACCACCGCTGCCTTCCTAGAAATATATTCACTATGCTTGAGAAAGCTCATCTTGTCATCCATGATGACTCTAAGGTACTTGAACTCATTCGCATTTTTCAATGAGGCCCCTCCGAAACGCACGGTCGGTGGTCTCTGTAGCTTTCCCTTGAGCATCGAGGTCTTGGTTTTCTCTATTGAGAAGCATAGCTTGGTGGTTGTTGACTATTTCCAGGGCTTTTCCATGATCTCCTCTGCCTTTAGTTCCAGTTCTCTTCTGGAGTTTCCAGAGATCAGCACAAGCCAATCATCGGCGTATCCGAAAACCGTGCATCCAAGAGGGAGTCCCAGTTCCAAAAATCCATCTAAGAGAATGGAGGCGGTCAAACGAACATGAGTAATCGGCCAATAAAAATTGGCGGGGTCAGTAATCTACTGGTATTTATTCCGGGAGCTTAATCTCATCACCCACCGTCGAACCCCGGACCACCTCCAAGTAAGTCTTTAAATAATTTTTTCTGAATTTTCAAATTTTTAAACCTTTTTTATTTAGATTTTGTTTGGAATTTCTTTTATAATTTTTTCGAAGTTTTTTAAACAATGTTTAAATTTTTTGGGAATGCTACAATTTTTTGGGATTCAAGGTCATTCAAGTTAAGGGCATGTGGTCAAAGTCACTTAGATCCAATATGGCGGTCGGCTCTGACTTCGGTCCCCCGTTCCCTCCGTGCTGGAAGCTTAGTCGCTCCACCGTCATCGAACACAGAACCTCCTGTGTGTAAGTTGTAAAATTTAAATGATTTTTTTTTTAAATTTCAAAATTTAAAAAAAAAAAAAATTTGTTTGGGCTTAAGATCATGCAAGATTACGGACACGGGGTTAAGGACACGGGCGCGAGTTAAGGTTAGGTCACCCAGATCCAATATGGCGGTCGATCGCTCCGCTCCCCCCTCACCTTGCCAAATACTCATCATAACCATCCTACTAGTGCACTATATCAGTTTATTTACACGCAGCCGGTCGAACCAATATCTTGAACGGAAAACCCGACACAAGAATAGCGTTGCAATATTAATAGGCCGGAGATGACGACAGAATTAGCGGCTTAACCGCGGCGGGCTCAGAGTGGGTAGTCCCGGGGGTGGGTGGTGTAGGGGTTGTTCCCGCGAAGGGGGCGGACAGGAAGTGTTATGATCGTAGTGGTGGTGTTACGGCGGTCGCTAATTGCCACTGGAGACGAGACGGGAAGCTGTTAGCTCGCGCTGTTTAGCGCCGACGAGTGATTACGCCCCGAGGGAGAAGACAAAGGATGGGACCCGCTGGCCCCACGCTACTTCGTCAAGGGGCTGGCCATGCCCCTCTGACTTCTGCCTTCGCCGTGGAGGCGAGAAACAAAGTTAAGGTGGCCGCCTGATTGAAGGAATTTTCCACGTCTGAGGCCTAAAAGCGTGGGAGCGCTAGGGTCGACCGAGACATACGCATCAACTCTCTCATCGCCTCTACGCGCAAAGCAATGATCTGGCGTGCAGTCTTGCCGTCGATAACACGCCTCTATGAGACTTCCAACGGAGACCCTACCATTTTATGACGTAATAATAAAAAATTAAGGTTTGATGCACGTCCCTCTTCATTTTTAAATGTTTTGTACCGGAATGTTCACACCTAGAAATGACCGTGAAAACAGCCGTTTGAGCCATTTTCACTATCACATAAACACGGTTTAAGGAGAAATGGAGGAACTGTAAAACGCATACAGAAGCGTAACGTTTCTTGGCTGCTTTTCATAAGCAAACCTCGCTCAGACATATTGGACGGGTTTTTAATAAAACGTTTTCTGATGGAGCTGTGCACACCGTTCGGCGGCTTACCCAGGCGGCCACCTCAATGCTCCTCGCCTACCTGGACCTATTTACCGCGTCTCAGGCAGAGAAGCGTGGAAGCGATAAGGCCTACACTGTCCCGCGCATCCAGTTCGCCATCGCCCCTAAGAGCAAGGCTCTCAACTGACGCGCAGTGTTTTCGTAGTTCTTCATGTAACTACGGAGCATTAAGGCTCGACTTCACCCCTTTTGCAGAAATTCTTCGTTTTCGTGTCATAATTTAAGTTTCAGAGGTATTATTGGAAATGTTTGATAATAGAAAATTTACAATTTACTAGTTGTTTAATACTTTTGTATCTAATTTCCACTGTGTGTTATTTCCTGCTTGCGAATAGGCAGGAACCTGTTGATGAAATATAAATTTGTTCTTGACTTTTTACAACATTCGGTTAACGCATAATTAAAAAAACGCACAAAAATTTTAAACAACTAGTACAATGTAAACTTTATATGATCGTACATTGTCATTAATTAATACGAGTCCGAAATAATGACGTGAAAACGAAGAATTTCTGCAAAAGGGGTGGAGCCGATCCTTAAGAGGAGACGCTATTGGTGGAAAGTCTGCAGCAAGGTTCAACACAGGACATATACACTGAAGAGCCAAAAAAACTGGTACACCTGCCTAATATCGTGTAGGGCCCCCGAGCACGCTGAAGTGCCGCAAGACGACGTGGCATGGACTCGACTAATGTCTGAAGGTATGCAGAAGGCACTTAACACCATGAATCCTGCAGGGCAGTCCACAAATCCAATCTGCGCCAATTTGAGAAAGGGTTGCACGTCTGTCACGTTTAATGATTCTCGTCAGTCGTCGTTTGTCCCATTCTTTCACGATCTTTTTCTGGCCGCAACGATGTCGAAGGTGTGATGTTTTACCGGATTCCCGATATTCACGGTACACTCGTGAAATGGTCGTACGCGAACATCCAAATGTTATCGCTATCTCGGAAATGCTATGTCCCATCTCTCGTGCGCCGACTATAACACCACGTTCAAACTCACTTAAATCTTGATAACCTGCCATTGTAGCAGCAGTACCCGATCTAGCTGCCGACAGCATCGCGTTACTCTGATTGGTTCCATACCTCTGTTATTTGCATAACGCCTATACCAGTTTTTTTTGGCTCTTCAGTGTATTTAGAGATTCAGAGCTTTAAATTAGACTTTTTCAGCAATGTTGGTGTGCTCTGAAATGGTATTTATAATAAGAGCGAAGTCTTGAAAGCACTCAACAGGCCTCGTGTGAAGCATGTGTTCTTTTTGTCGATCAGCACAATGGACCCTCGTTTAATAGATTCGTTAGAAAACTTATAGTGCAAACACTCTGCATCACAGTTCAAAGTCCTGTTAGGCGGGAGCCTTAACGAGCGGTGCAGACAGTGACGGATACAAATCTGGCAATGACTAGGGATTCACGCGAGGACAAGCTCGAGTTCAAATACGAGAACATTTTAACACCTGGAGTGCGGTACCGATTTACTGACAAGTTGACACCTTCAGACGCAGTGTACACAGCTATGAACATTACGCACGCGCAGGTAATTATTGGTCTGTACTGCACACTGCGAAGGTCAACGACCAATGATCGAACCCGTGGGAAAATTATTTGCAAACCGTCTTATTGGTCTAGGACAACCTTTCCACCATCAGCGTCAAATATTGTCGACATATTGCAAGGTCATCAAATATATGGCCCAACTTGGAAATGCTTTATCGACCCTTCATACTCAAAGGAAATGAAAAGTTATTTTATTTTTATCAGTGTTTTATCCTTGGGCAGGTTTTCACATGCATCTCTATATCAAATACTCCATATATATTATGCTATAGTCTATTCGCGGTTTCTTCAAATTTTTTGAAACAAACCTTTGAAAAATCACCCCATATAGGACATGTTTGGTTGTTTCCTAAACGGGCCACGTATCACAAGCGTTTTATATTTCTGTTAACATAAATGTGCCTTATTTTTGGTAAATTAAACTTTTATTTATATTATTTCTATAAATTATAATATTACATTTATAATTAATACGAACAAAAACAGAGAGAAAATAAGTGTGTTGGTAATACTTGGTAAGAAATAGTTCTTATACGAAATGCTATTACACGGAGTGCTCACGAATGCGGTGCGTTGTCCCTTTGGCATAATTTTTGGTCAAGATAGGTTTGCATGAGGTGGAAGAATATCCTGCATGTTGGACTTTAGCAGGGCGTCAGAAAAGTTGTCAGTATCCGTGAGTGGACAACATATATGCAGTTGTTTCACTTCTGTATTGTTAATAACTCTGTAGATGAGGTTCGAGTATACAAAGAACTGTGTAGTCTGGCCTATTAGTAGAGCTAGTGATTTTTCGCGAAAAAAATATGAGTACACGGTAGACGTTAATACTATAAGCACCCAACAGCAGTTTGTCTATTTCCATTGGTTGCTGTCTGCTTGAGAAGGCGTTTCCATATTTGACGCGGCCACTCACAATTCGGCAACATCGGCACGGCTCCTGCGTGGTTAGTGTGCAGATAGTTAACAAGTGTCAGGAAGTAATTCAGCTATTCAGGATACGTAAATAACCCTATAATGATTTGAAATATAAATTAATTTATTACTATAATTTCATTTAAAACCCATGTAATATCGTTTTAATTATATGATTGAATCACTTTAATTTTGACAGAATGTAGGAGTATTCTCACAAACTATGGATGTTCAGTAATAGAGTAACTGAATTTTTACTGGATTATCTCACCAGTAGCTACCAATAACTACGGGAATATTCAAGAATTAATTCACAAGTAGGCTTAGATTTCATAGTCGCTTGTGTATTCGAATAGCTAAATTTTTTCCACTGTATGTTGCAGCAGTGAGAAGTTATTTTTGTATGGAACTGGGTAGCGTATGGTTTGTTAATTTGCCTAGAGAGAAGCAGGCCGTGTCAAGAAAAATGCCAAACCGCTAAAGTAACTGACACGTAAAATTTTTTGAGTGTCTAATCTGATGCCAAATGAATAAGGGGGTTTTTTATGCAAGTGCTTGAATTTGTGCCACACTTAAAAAATGTTGTTATATGAACCTAATTTGTGTAGCCGTAATCCACCTATTCTGTTAATGTACGAACAACAGTTAGATTGGTTGCTGGTAAAGAAAATTATGTTTCTCCTACAGAACAGATAGTTAGACATGCAAAGTTCGCGTTATTATATGGTAACACGCTAGAATTTCCCGCCCTTTACCTACTAGAGCGCAAATCGTGATTTCATTGGCTACTGGCAACTATGCGGAGTCACTGAGCTGTGAGACCGCTTTATTGGAGATTGGTTGCTCAACTGTTGAACCTTTACTGTTGGCTAAAAGTGACATTGGGACGTGCCTCACAAGTTGTCGGTCAATGGCAGACGTAAAACGAGCATATCGTGTCTTTGAGTTTAGTTCGTACCCACAAAATAACGCGAAGTTTGCACGTCTCTGCAGATAGTTCCTTCAACAGAACAACTTCAGCGATATTTAGATTGTTCCCTCAATAAACAGAACTGTAATAAACTAGCAGAACGTATTCTGTTGCTAGTACAGAAGTTTGATTGTTGCTTCCATGAAACACATATTACAGAACTGTACCGTCGTCACTTCTCTGGTGATTTTTTTTCAATACAGGAAGCAGATGTGGGAAGGGGATGGTTGCCTTAAAAGACAAAACTAACATAAAATCGCACGTGAAAACGCCACTCAGGTTCATGGATTACCGGGGATTACAGCCTGTAACCCGAGCGTTTAGAGGTAATAACTTTAGAAACCTCGGCCACGTATTCCAATATAACTTCTCTTTCCGTTGCACAAAATCAACTTGTTTTCATCGCTCGTGCGTATTTCCAAGTGGTTATTTACGAGGCTTTTAGCCGCCATCCCCCAGAGAACCCTTCTGCACTTAATTTCCCTGTAAACGGTTTTACGAGAGCTACCAGATTATACGCGCGATGGTCCGATACATAAATCGCAGCTTGAAGGCTCTCCTAGATACTTTCTAGCTCGAAAAAGGCAGTTGGTATCACAAGCGATAAATTGCACAGATGGACTTCGCCACTTTTATCATTCTTTATAACGTTAAAAAGCTGCTACTGAACTTTAACAACAAAATGATAACGTCATGAATTGTATGTTAACTATCAAGGTTAACTACAGTGTTGCTATAATGAATGATGAATAAGGAGGGTTCATGCGGTTTAATGGCAATCCCTCACTGCCTGTATTCTGCTCGGGTGGGGAACAGGCACCGGGGCAGTCTAATGACGGGGGGTGAAAGGGAGTGGAGAGCGAGGTGCAACCAACGGCAGGCAAGTTACGGTGTCGTTCCATACTCATGGCCTAAACATGCGGCTATTAAAGAGGAGGGCGTTGTCCTTCCAGAAGTGGATCTACTGGAGAGAAGAGAAAAATCTGGAGAGGATTGGCGAGCCTATAAATAAAGAAGTGAGTGTGCTAGTTGAACACGTGTTTGAGAAACGGGAGTGTTTAATACGGAGCGCAGGGGAGTTGGAGTGGAGTAGAGAGGTTTGGACGGCTCTTGACATCTAGGTATTGAGAGCCGATAAGGGTGAAGCGAGGTGAGTATGGAGCAGCGCCGGAATGAAGGTGCGGTGGAGACGAGAGATCCGGCGATTGAACCCGGGGCCCCCCGTGTACGATGAGATCTGCGAGCACGGCCACCGGCAAGCACCAAAGTTCCCTGTGGAACCCGGCGCTTTCCTCCCCAACCTCCCCTCCTGATGGCCGATACCTATTTAAGGTTATACCAGGAGCACTAACTTTCTGGTCTTACGTTAACTCCCTCAAACAAGATCTAAATCGGCACTTTTCCATCTCGAGGAACCACCGGGAACTTTGTGTTTTAGAAACCGCCACGCGGGCCAAAAAGTATGCTAATTGCCATTCACTCCTACCGCGACTGTGCGTTGCCTTCTTTCACCAGCAAGCAACAAGACGAGGCGTTGTTCACGCGACGTAGTCAGGACCTCTGCCTACCCCTCCCCTTCACCTGCTCCCCTCCAGCCACGGCGCGACACGCCGTCAATTGCGGGGTATCGAAGCCATTGATTCTCGCACGCCACTGGCCCGCGGCTGGTACAGGGAGGAGCCACGGAGCACTGACTGGGCAGCGACGACAAGCAGGCGAAAACCAGTTCACCTTCGAAGGCCGCCGCCATTACAACACAGAAAGACTCCGCATCTTCAGATTAAGGCCGCGGTGGCTGAGCGGTTAGCCTGCTCGCCTCCCACCATGGCGAACCTGGTTCAATCCCCGGCCGGGCCAATCCCGTATTTTCGCACGTGGGAATCGCGCCGAACGATGCCGCTGGTCGGTGGGTTTCCTCGCGGATCTCCCGTTTCCCCCGCCCTTACATTCCGGCGCTGCCCCATACTCACTTCAACGAGCCGCCCAAATCTCTTCACTTCACAAATTGAGGCCGTGTCCGACTTCAGGTATATACTTGTGTACTTGCATACTTGCCGTTGGCCTATACTTGATGAATTCGGACAATCAATTCTGCTGGTTTCGGCAACAACCATTAGCCAGCTAATCACTTTTCATGAACGTGTTTTCCTACGAAGAACTTAATAGCCGGAAGTTATTATTTAATCCTTGATTTAACACTAAATTTTAAATTTAATTTACATAACATTTATTGTCCTGTTGATTGTACGAAAGTTTGCCATTTTGATTGCTAGTTTTACCTTAACTTTTGTAGGTTATAAACACAGACCTAATATAAACGTATTACTCAGAACGTTTTTTTTAATGTGCACCTTGCAATAATTGCTACGAAGTAGTAATGTTGCCCTAATAAGATTTAAACAAAATCATTATGTCGAAAATCAATTGTAATCTACAAATTGCTTCTCAAAATGACGGCACATATACCGCAAGTACGCGAGAAGTATACATATTAGGTTACTTGTGTACTTGAGTACTTCACTTTCAAATCGGGACAGCACTTGTGACATCACTTCCGGGGACAGGTATGCGCAAGTATGTACCTCAGGCGAATTCGGACACGGCCCGAGCAACCACGACTTGCAGCTTCGGCCTACCTGGCGCTTGAACTGCGTCGCGGTGTGTTTGACATACGCGCTCTTCAGCGAAACTATTAAACGTGCGTGTAATGTGCTGAGTTACGAAAATTACACGCACTTCAGACGAGGGCTGTCAAGTGCTTTCAAGACATCGCGCACATTAGAAACACCATTTCAGAGCACTCCAACACAGCTAACAACGGCTGGGTTGTTTCAAAGCGCTTCATCTCAGAATATGCGGCGTCAGATACATACAAAACTACTCGAGGGCCTTGCACTGCACCTTCCTGCAGACTTCCCATCAATGAAATAACAGGGTCATCGCTGAAAGTCCCATAGGTACACGCGGTGCGACGATAACACTTCACGCCAGTTCAGAGCCGTGCGCTTTATGCGCGTGGCAGTGTCGCCCTTATCGCTCCCGCGCTCCTCGGTCTCAAATGTGGGAAAAAGGTTTTAGGTAGGCGGGAGGGAGGCTTAAGGGGATTCCCTAAAGTTCATGATTACTTCCAAAATTTTCTGAAACCCTGCTAAATTTTGCTTTTAGACTATCCCCCCCCCTCCCCCTCATGAAAACAAAGTTTAACCCAGTTTAGAGAATTACACCAGATGGACAATGCACTGCATTTGTACGCACTCACTTTAATAATATTTTCTATGGTAACAATTTCTTACTCATTCTTACTCAGCATTACCAACACACCTATTTTCTCTCTGTTTTCATTGTATTATTCATAAACGAAATATTATAATTGATCTGATATAATACGAGTCAGAGTTCAAGTTAACAAAAATTAGATACTTTAATGTTAACAGAAGTATAAAACGCTCATGATGCGAGGCATATTTAGGAAACAGCCACGCACGTCCGAAGTACAGACGAAAAACATATTTCTTGTGAAAAAAGAATTTTTTTTTAAGTTGTAACCACAAAAGGGACACCGTTGATTGTAAATCCTTTTACGCCCTAGTAGATATTTTATTGGTGCGAAATCAACTCTACCCCGCAGTGGTTGGTGTCCAGCCAATAAAGAACGTCGTGCAACGCAATAAGCGCTTCCAGTCTTGTGTGGACCGATAAGAGACTCAGAAATTTCACGGATTCATTTGGCAAGAAGCTAGACTCCACAATCACGTGTGCACTCAAGCCTCCATTAGTAGAGGCCTGAAAAATTCACGAGTTCAATGACCTGTAGGCTATACTCTATTTTCGTATGCAAAATCATGCATATATCACTGTTCATTGGTTGCTTGTTGTATTAGCGGAAGACGGTGATTCGGTCGGCATTTAACTGTGTATTTATTATAAGCTCAGAGTTGTCCAGGAGGTGTAATTTAACGGGTAGACCAAATAGCATTAGCAATACAAACGTAGGGAGTTTTGAATCCTAGCTTGTCCCGAAATGAAAACGCGAATTTTTAAGGTCTCTATCTATTAGTTGTTTATTGGTTGTTGCTCCAGTTTTTACCCTAGACCAGGTAACAAGGCATTCTATCATCGTTGTCCATGAATGTTCGTTGCTATTCGACAGTAGTCCGGGACGAGTAAAACACACTGCGGTCTAACAGAAGCAGAAAATGAAATGTGCATGTGATTAAGTTTTGTTCTCAAATTAATTCGTGAAATCTCCAGATATCTACCAGTTTGATAGGGACATAATACACCGACTTCTTATATCCAGAAGCAGGGAAAATCTCTTACGTTCTGAAACCATACATAAGTGCATTTTAATCTTATCACTACCTCTCTCCTACTCTAGTAATTGTGAACATATTACTTTCAACAATTTAAACAAAATCTATTGAATACATTTTTTGTTACAAAATACATGTAAATGAAACATATTTTAAAAAGAATGCGGCAAGTAGTTAAACTTAAGTTATAAGTACTTGTTACATGTTTTTAAGGCCCGAAGGCCAGCGCACCCTCCAAACCTCCCGCACTGTAACTGTACTCCTAAGAGTAAAACAGTGCGCTGTACTTTTTCTGTCCATTTCTTAAGGTCATTCACTTTCTTAGTACCTGTAACCGGTATTTACCGATTTTCTCTCTTCAAAAGCTGTCCTCCTCGCTAATCAGGGGTCCTCCGATTTGCGCCTGAGTGCCCCGTTATGGGTCATCAGAAATTTGCTGGTACCATTTGTTGAATTCCTCTAATCGTTTACCAATCAGAGTTGCAAATTTGTTCCATACCTTGTGGAGATCTTTGTTAACAATCACATCTTCAGATCTCCAGTGAATGCCCTTTATTCGAGTTTGTTCCTCAAGCCAAACTCGTAAGTCCTCTTGTCTTGAGACAGTCTTCTAGTACATGGTGTACTGCGTCATCAACACAAGTACTGGTTACAAACTGAAGTAGTTACCGGCACACATCCATCAACCCAGTGGAAGCGACACCCCTCCTGGCTGGAGAGAGAGGGGGGGACCGGCCCCTGTACTCTACGCCTATGGCCGATGGTATAGGCTGGTCACGGTAAACTCAGCGCTTTTGAAAGCCCTGCTTAATATCTAGTTGTATACACGTTGTGTATTCCTCCGCCTTATGTAAAATTAGCATTGCCATGGGCCTCGTCACTGTATTCATGCGTCGGTCAGGTGAAACTGTGAAATTAAAAGAAAAGTGAATACTTTACAAATTTGCTCATTTTTACACTTCGATGCATTAAAAAAACAGGAAGCGAAATAAATAATTTTAAGTTATTACAAATGGTTACCCAACACTTTTTATTCGGCGTTAAGATATGGAACTACTTTCCCTTCGTAGTTGCCAACTCTACTGAGCGCATACCATTCAGTGCGCCCGTTAAAATGCACGCAGGTATATGTTGTTTGCGGTAAAAGCCCTCTCATTTGGAATAATAGCCAATAAGTATACGTTATTTTAGCCTTAGACGTTAACTTCCGAGTGCGGTGGAATATACACACTGTGCTTATTACTTACATGGCAATATTTATTTAAAGATGTAGTTGAAGTTACAAAAATGGCTGAAAGGAAAAAGTAAGTAGGGCCTCGAAAGTGCTCATGTATAGGAGAAGTAAAGTTTTTTTAAAGGCTGATTTCAAAAGCGCTCACTTAATTACGAACAGTCTTTAAATGGGAATACAGAGACCAGCAGATTTGGAGTTCCTGCACAGCTGGATACGGGCGACTCACTTCTCACTTGGCTTGAATAGCTACAAATGTGTGTGCAAACATCTATGTGTTAACGTACGGTTTCTGGTGTCGCAAATAGAACATTTCTGATGGATGTTATAGTGAACCCCTTAACTTTTTTTTTTGTTGCAGGTGTTGCAAAATACGAGGAAATTTTTTTTTAATCTTACATGCACGTAAGAATTCCTTATAATAACTTACTCGTCGGGACCTATGATAAGAATTTATTTTGGTCTACGGCGCTGGTGGAAACCGATAGCAAAATGTCGGCCTGCTAGCAGTAGCCAATAGCATTAACCAGGAAAAAAGACGCCGTCTGCATTGGCGTTAACGTCTGAGCTTGTACAGCACTGGCCATGATTTCCCTTATCTTGCAGCACGTAATACGTGAACGAGTAGCTGACGTTCATTGGGCACTGAACCTCACAGTGCACAGCGCCGGCCAAAAATAACTTTCCTGTGCATTGGGTACCAAATTGCCCGAATGAATTGAAGCAGCATTCACGCACGTCAGAATCCCGTCGGATGCCGAACTTGCTCACAATCGCCTACCAGAGATTGCGTTCTCGTGCGAAGCAGGTCTCGTGCAGGTCAGGCAAGTTGCATGAAACTGATGGCATGGACACTATTTCCTAAAACTACGAGTCTGCAAGTTACTACTTACAAGCTACGAGCAAAATAATTTTCGCAACTGTAAAATTGATGCGTTTCATAAAGAAACCGACTTGTGAAATTTGGCACCTTGGTTAAAAAAAAAAAAACTTACAAGTCTACGAGTAAGCTGGGTTTGTTTGTGTTGCCTTTATAAACATATAGTTTTGTTATTTTTGAATGAATATTAAAGAAAACCTAAAAAATCAAATGAAAACTAAAATAAACAGCTTTTACAAGTCGGCCATACATGTGTTTATAAATGGAGATAGTGATAAGTTCTTCAGTTTAAAGACATTCGTACAGAACGTTTCGTTACATTTGAGGAACGTGGGAAATTGTGCTGTAATATCATAACATCTATGGCTTCATTGTACACATCAATGTCTGAAACAGTGGAAATTGAATCGATTCGATATATTTACAAACGCGTGGTTTTTGTTCATTGCTAACAGTGAATATTGCGATAATAAAGCTTGTAAATCCTGTTAAAACAAGTACTTAATAACCATTTATCTTAGGTATTCATACTAGTAGAATTATTTCATAGTTTACACGTCCTCGTAAGCCAAAAGTCCCTTTATGAAGCCAAACTACAAAAATACCAGTAGAAATTAATTGTAAATTGTAAAATTTCACTTGCAGTTACAAGTATTTATTTGTAGATTTGTGAGATCCCTTTATCAAAATTTCTACAAATTACAAGTGAATTTTCTTGTAACTTGTAATTTCATAGGCCCCCGCTGGTGTACACGAATCAACCATGTGCCGTATTATATCTCAAGTCATCTAGGTAAAAAAAAAAAAAAAACACGAACTCTACGGTACAAAAGAAATAAGCTGGCAAAACCATACATCATCTTTTTTTTATGATGACTGAGAATGGATTGTTACCCGCACTGTACATCAACATTTGACAACAATGCATATTTTAAAAAAAAAGAAGAGGAATTACGTTTGCGAAAATTGAGAGTTAGCACGCCACGCATTAAAAACTTTATGTTCACGGCAAAAAATGTTAACAAAAAAAACTGCAACTTTACAAAAACAAATGTGCTTGTTAAGTTGTCAGCGGTGGACTGATAACTGCCGTAAGTATTACTGGCGTTTGCATCCTGGGCGCACGCAGCAGGCAGGACCCAGTACCCGTCGTGGAGCCGGGGAAACTGCACGCACAGCAACCAATCACAAGCGAGCAGCGGGGTATGCGTCACGCACGCCACGTGAGGTTATAGGCTGTTCACAGTTAACCCAGCACTTGGAAATTATCCTTTAAAAATCGCCACTAACCCTACCTGCAGGCGCATACTTGAACGGACACACGGACTGTCATGCATGCGCCCAGTAAAGTTCGTAACAACGGAAAGAAAATAGTTCCATTTTTTACGTTTATTTCAAATTTTAGGTTAATATTTGTGAATAACAAAGCGATTTATATCAATCGATTTTTTTAGTGCGTGTAAGTGTAAGAATTAGCAGATTTGTAAAGTATTTACTTTTCTAATAGTTTCACTTGGCAGAAGGATCAGACCCACGGCAACGTTAGTTTTACGGGTGGTGGAAGAATACACAATATACATGCAAAAGTGCTCAGTTTACCGCGAACAACCTCTAGCTACCTAGTGGCTGGTGTTGAATTATGAAACAAACCTGTATAGGTCGTTCACGGTAAAGTGAACAGGTGTAAAACAAACATTTGAAGAAAAAAAAATCACAGCTCACAACATACGTTATACACAGAGGTGACAAAAGTCATGGGATAGCAATATGCAAATATGCAGATGGCAGTAGAATGGTCAGTGTTAACAGACAAGCAACACTGCGTGAAATAACCGCAGGGATCAACGTGGGACGTACGACGGACGTGTCCGTTAGGACAGTATGGCGAACTTTGGCTGTACTGGGCTACGCCAGTAGAAGACCGACTAGAGTGCCTTTACTAACAGCACGACATCGCCTGCAGCGCCTCTCCTGGGCTCGTGACCATATCGGTTGGACCCTAGACGACTGGAAAACCGTGGCTTGGTCAGATGAGTCCCGATTTCAGTTGGTAAGAGCTGATGGTAGGGTTCGAGGGTGGCGCAGACCCCACGAATCCATGGACTCAAGTTGTCAACAAGGAACTGTGCAAGCTTCTGGTAGCTCCATAATGGTGTGGGCTGTTTTTACATGGAATGGACTGGGTCCTCTGGTCCAACTGAACCGATCATTGACTGGAAAGGGTTATGTTCAGCTACTTGGAGACCACTTGCAGCCATTCATGGACTTCACGTACCCAAACAACGATGGAAATTTTATGGATGACAATGCGCCATGTCACCGGGCCACAACTGTTCGCAATTGGTTTGAAGAACATTCTGGACAATTCCAGCGAATGATTTAGCCACCAAGATCACCCGACATGAATCCCATCCAACANGTGGTGGCTCCATAATGGTGTGGGCTGTTTTTACATGGAATGGACTGGGTCCTCTGGTCCAACTGAACCGATCATTGACTGGAAAGGGTTATGTTCAGCTACTTGGAGACCACTTGCAGCCATTCATGGACTTCACGTACCCAAACAACGATGGAAATTTTATGGATGACAATGCGCCATGTCACCGGGCCACAACTGTTCGCAATTGGTTTGAAGAACATTCTGGACAATTCCAGCGAATGATTTAGCCACCAAGATCACCCGACATGAATCCCATCCAACATTTATGTGACCTAATCGAGAAGTCAGTTCGTGCACAAACTCCTGCACCGACAATACTTTCGCAATTATGGACGTCTATAGAGACAGCATGGCTCAATATTGCTGCCGGGGACTTCCAACGACTTGTTAGTCCATGCCACGTCGAGTTGCTGCACTTCGCCGGGCAAAAGGAGGTCCGACACGATATTAGGAGGTATCCCATGACTTTTGTCGCCTCAGTACATATTACATTAGATACTGGAATGTAGGCTCCTAGGTAAGTTGGCAGTGAATTAATTAAAGTAGTTCTTAACCACTAGCGTTTTATTGCGAGAGTAATGTTTAAATTTAAGGCCACTGAAGTCAGTATTTTTTGTAAATGCATTACGGTATAAAACTGCACATTATTAACGCATTTACATTACTAACATTTCAATGGTTCTAATTGGATAACTCATGAAAAAAGTAATCAGGCCATTGGCAATGTCAATTTTACATATGGAAGAAAGATACAAAATAAGAAGTAATAGTATATCCTAAGCCGGGGTTTCAAAAATTCCCAATTAAACTTGAACAGCTCATACAGAAAAAGCAAACGCCAGCATGCGCGGCAACTACTGTTCCGGGCGCAATTGACACAAGCATACAACAGACATAACATAGTAATACACACACGGGGGAAACACTGTCAATACAAGCTGCAATAACGCATAGCGATAAGCACTTCCCTAAACACGGCATTAGTTACAAGAGGAGTTTGGCTTTGATTGTTACTATTGCTGAGTGTCGACAAATCGGAAGTCGCGAGTGAAGACCCTGTTGAGCTTGACTCTAGTCTGGCTGTAATGAGACATGAGAGTGATCTGCTACGTTGTCCCGTGAGAAACTTTCACACGAAACAAGAAAACTGACTTTATTACCCGGGAAGTTATTCTCTTTTATTTATTCCTGGAACGTCACATTCTCAACAGTTTAGAAACATTTTTTAAGTGACATTAATAACCGTGAAAACTAAAATATAACTTTTTTTTTGTAAGTCTTAGTTATACGGAGGGGAAACATATTATTTTTTACGAAAAAAACGTTACCAACTACGCCAACCTAAATTTCTTCTACACTGAATGTAGCGATGTAAACAAACAAACATTTTCGAGGTTATATATGAATTGCAGCAAGGCTACTGTGCTCGTGTTGCGAAGTGGCTATGTTTACAGTTTTACCTGCGCATAACAGCAATCATGCATGGGTCCTGAAAGCCACCCAAATAAATATATATAGTAAACTCGTCTTGCAAATAACCTTAGATTTATCGCAAAGCAGTTAGCTTTCCAAATCTCGTTCTAGAAGTGGCGAGACGTGGGCATGTTGCGAGGGAAGCAACGCTTAAACGACGATGACTATACATTACTCCGAGTTTTCCGTCTGACAAGAGACTTCTATAATCCATTCACGGTTACTTCACACTTTTCCGAGGCCCTGCTAAAGTTATACCTCTATATATTAATTCACCTAGTGCAAACTAAGCTTAACTAAGTCTAGAAAATTACACCAAACGATACCGCGCCGAATTCGTGCGCTCTCACTTGTAATAATATTTTCCGTGAGAACTATTTCTTACTAGGAGCTACCAATACAAATGCTTCCTCGCCGTTTTTATTCATATTTATCATAAATGAAAAATTAGAATTTATAAATAAAATATTGGTATAATTTAAATTCGAACGAAAAGTAAGATACTTATAAGTTAAAAGAGATATAAAACGCTTCTGATGCATGGCATATTTAGGAAATAATTAAACACGTCATACGTGGGGTGATTTTTCAAAGGTTTGATTCCTAAAGTGTGAAGAAACCACGAACAGACCATAGCGGCAATGCAGTACGAAATACCCTTTATACAGCGTTCAGACAGACTAGAGAAGAACTCTCTCGGTAACACGACCTCTGACACAACACGCATTCATTGGCTGCGCACACGTCACGTGGTTAAGGTGTACATCACTCTTCCCCAGCGAAGAAATGCACGAAAAGACATAACCAGTTACGCTATCACTTGCACCTCTGCATAATCATGCAGCACAAGGCATTTAAAAGAGTTCTTCTGAAGGTTAAAACCGCATGTAGTTTATTTTGTGTTTACGGGCGTAATAATACGTACCTCGAAACGTGTAAAAAAAAAGGTTCCTTCAGAGAAACTGAAAATACAATTCCAACATTTTAATATGAAGAATAAATCTGGTAATTATACCCGTTGCCCGTTTCTGAATAATTTCAACATTTGTTAAGGGAGGGGTGCAGCTACGTTTGTTTATAAGAATAAGAAACTGACTTGTGATCCCTTCACATGCACTACGTCCCGAGTAACCCTCCCCGTAACAACGCCACTGCCGCTACCCTTGCAAAGTGTCAACGCGTGGTGCGAAACAGCTGCGTGCAGGAAGTACAAGCCGCGTTCGCGGCGCTGCACTCACCGTCGCGCGGCGCCAGCCACCGTTGCAAGCCGCGCAGGTGCAGCACGGCGAACATGTGCCTGCTCAACTGGAGCGGTGCGCGGACGTGTTGCCGAGTGTGGCGGCGCGAACGTCCCGGAAGTGCGCGCGGCCCGGCCTGTCCGCCGCCATCGCCGTGCCGACTGCCCGCCAGCCCCCGGTGTTGCCACGTCTACCCCTCCCGGCCGCATTACCTTCCCCTAACTCGCCATTCGACCGTACCTTAATTGTCGTAGCCACTGTGCCGTAACTACCGCGCCGAGAGCACGGTGATCTGTTCCCGTCACACACCACGAGTGAGTTAAGAGATTTGGGCGGCTCTTAGCAGTGAGGTCTTGAGAACCGAAGAGGGTGATAGAGGGGAGTATGGAGCAGCGTCGGAACGAAAGGGTGGGGGAAACGGGAGATCCCCGAGAAAACCCGCCGACAAGCGGCATCGTCCGGCACGATTCCCATATGCGAAAATCCAGGAGTGAACCCGGTTCGACATCGTGGGAGGCGAGCAGGCTAACCACTCAGCCACTGCGGTCCCCACACACTACGAAAATGGCAGGATAAGAGGGCATTACAAGCCGCGCTGTTGCTGTTGACAGAGTAGCGCAGTGTCCGCCGTCGTGTATGGTTCTGATTTTTGAGATTGGTTAAGGTTAGTTATACTTAGGTTAGGAACAAAACGAGTTTTCTTATGAGAGAGTGTGGCATAGGGAAAATTTCCGCCGCTAGGTGCGCAGTGTTCCAAAGAGGTCTCTTTTAATTAAAATTTTAAGCTACGTGAGTAACCGAAGAGAAAGATTTTACTTAGTTACGTAGTTATTTTATATTTTATTTAAGATTATTCAAATTAATTTGTTTTTTTTTTTAAACGTGGAAAATAGAGAAAATCCAGTACACATGCGATACTAGCGCTTACATAGTGGCGAAAAATTTCAGTTGTCAAACTGAAAGCATTGAGCTTCCCGACCTGAGTAGAGTAGACCTTAGCTTGGTTCCGTACGCGCGGGACCTTTGTGTGTTTGCGGTTGTCATATCTGACGCCGAGTTTGGTGGAATGATGATTCTAATGTTACGGGGGCTTTTGAAATTTATTCAAGGTTTGTAGATTTATTGATTTTTGTGGTATTCACTGGCTAAACAGGCCGCGTTCCCGAGGCCAGGCTGCTTTCGCGCCGCATTAGAAGTGATTATGATGATTATTATTATTATGTTGCTTTTGAAGATGCCCTCGCGGGTAAACAGTGCCTCGTCTGTACATAACACAATGGCCGGGGAGTGTGGAACAGTAATGCACTGCTGCAAGAACCATGTGGCAGAGTAAAGTCGACGACGACACGTGCTGCTTGGAGTACAGAGGTACTGGTGCGACGTAGTATGCCGCCGTGCAACCACGTCAACTGCCATCACTCTGAACAAGTGTTGTATTACTGTACTTGCCGTTCAGATGTCAACTCGCTTTCAGTGATTCTGCTACATATTCTTTACATAACAATTATTGCTTACAGCATATGCGTATTGCGTTTTATTTATTTGTGTGGGCTGTTCACGGTAAAGTGAGCACTTTCAAGGTCCTAGTTACTTTTTTCTTATCAGACATTTTTTTTTATCCTTCCGCTGCTTGTTTTAAAATTAATATCGACACGTAAGTTATAAACACAGTGTATATATTTCACCGGATTCAAAAGTCTAAGTCTAAGGCTACAATAAAGTATATTTATTGACTATTATTCCAAATTAGAGGGCTTCAAAAAGTGCTTACTTAACCTTGAATAGACTATAGCATAAGGATGTATTTCCGACACCGTGTTCATTACATCAAAACATTCATCTTGACACCCCCTTGCATTCCCCGAAAAAAATGGCATAGGCGTGCGTATGCACATAACAGAGGTATGGAACCAATCAGAGTAACGCGATGCGGTCGGCAGCTGGATCGGTTACTGCTGCTACAATGGCAGGTTATCAAGATTTAAGTGAGTTTGAACGTGGTGTTATAGTCGGCGCACGAGAGATGGGACATAGCATTTCCGAGGTAGCGAAAACATTTGGATGTTCGCGTACGACCATTTCACGAGAGTACCGTGAATATCNCGGCCGGAAAAAGATTGTGAACGAACGGGACAAACGACGACTGACGAGAATCATTAAACGTGACAGACGTGCAATCCCTTTCTCAAATTGGCGCAGATTGGATTTGTGGACTGCCCTGCAGGATTCATGGTGTGAATTGCCTCCTGCATACCTTCAGACATTAGTCGAGTCCATGCCACGTCGTCTTGCGGCACTTCTGCGTGCTCTGGGAAAAAGGGGGGGGGGGCTACACGATATTAGGCGGGTGTACCAGTTTTTTTTGGCTCTTCAGTGTATATTTCCAGGGTAACACTTTTAAAACTTTTTTTTTTAACACCACCCAATAAAAATACAGTTATTCAGAATACAAAATAAACCAGAGATTCCTTTCACGGAATTGAATCGGATTAAAGAACTTTCCTCCTGTATATAAAAAATCGGGCCGTAAAAGCTTTAAGAAAAAGGTACGCAAAACGTGTTATTACAAAACGTTGGAAAACCCTACAGTTACAGGAAGTAAACTTACCTTTGGCACTTTAAAAATTTCCCTACTAAAACGCCCACATGTACATGTTCAATATTTACATTGCAAGGTTGCAGTTTTCTCCCTTTACATAATTTTTGGAAGATTCCCCATACGGAATTCCTACTGTGATTCCCTGTTTTATCTAGGAAAATACTTCTCGTGATACTCCCAGAATGTCTGCTCGATCATTCGTCAGGCAATGGTATTTTGTAGTCGCGGGCTGTAATGGTCGCCACCGGCGGCGTTTTCGACGTGGACGAGTATGGTCGAGACTCCC
This sequence comes from Clitarchus hookeri, assembly GCA_002778355.1. Classification (NCBI taxonomy): domain Eukaryota; kingdom Metazoa; phylum Arthropoda; class Insecta; order Phasmatodea; family Phasmatidae; genus Clitarchus; species Clitarchus hookeri. The sequence continues at coordinate 987,649 of NQII01000232.1, forward strand.
AAGGCGACGTCATCTAACTACTTCAATTTACAGTCTGCCCGATTGACGCTTCGCAGGCAACAACTGCGGAAACATCCCACTTCTCACGATCTACGTGCTAAAAAAAAATTGAATAAAATTGCGACAACGACAAAATTAAAAAGTATGGAAAATTACTTTGTATTCTGATGATGTAGAGCGTGCAGACAGCGCAGCGGACTGGCGATATTAATATCGGGGGGAAAAATTTATAATATTTATATAAGTATCGTTTTACAAAACAATAAATCAAAAGAAAAATATCGATTTCCGGTACATCGGCAATTTATATTTTTATGTATTAAAGGACTTGGGCAATGTAAAATTGCTGGGAATATTATATACTGACGACACGAGGCATTTCAGGAAGATGGTGGCGCCTGTTTTAATGCATGTTGCCAAAGTAAATTTTAATTCAATTTTGGTTTTCAAAACAGAACTTATTAAAAGAACATTTAAAAAATATTTATTTCCGGTACTTACAGAATGTATGGATTTCGGACAGATATAGTTGAAATGCATCCATGATTTGCATCGATATATCGTCAATATGTCGTCATTTCGATATATCGATATTTCCCCCCAACTCTGTACAGCGAACCCTAGGTCGCACGCTCGGCATGAGGACACGGGACGCGACACCAGGTACCGCGCACCGCGGCCCGAGGCGAAGGAAGACCCCGTCAAACGCCGCCCACGACGAGCTCAGCTGGTCGGCGTCACGTTCCTCCGTCGTAGCTATCCACTATGAGGACCAGGCACGACGCCAAGAGAAACAGGCAACTGTGTTGAACCTGCATGCCACGATACAATTTTCTTTACACGCTCGGGAGAAGGCTTCTATGAGACCTGCTATCCGAGCCTGCATGCAAGAAGTTATGGATGGTTGAAATAATCTATTGAAGGACACTTGTTGACGCGCAAGTAGGCAAAGACGAGTACACCCTTAATGACTTTACTTCTGCAACTGTGGTTCAGGAAAAACCTTCACTCACGACTTCAACATTGTGCGTTTCTGCACAGAGCCTAATCGTTTTGCTTTTATAACTGGATATTTTTTTAAAAATAAACACGAACGTTTACCATAATTTTCACACAATACTGTTTTAGAATCAATAAACCTTTAATGTGATTTTTTTATTTACTATTTATCCCTGTTTAATAGTCTTATGCTCTTTATCAAACAAAAAATTCAAAATGACTCCTCCGCCATCCCTCTGATTGGCTAAAATTTCAACTTTGCGGGAAACCTATCATTGAGAATAGCACACGGCCAATTACGAAAACGTCCATGGAAAGGGCTAGCAGTCGGCCAAGTCTTCCATAGAACCATCCATACAAGCGGCCATGCAGGCTTGCATGGAATCGTCCAAGAATCTTCCATCGTGGCATACGCGCTTTACATTGTAATGCACTATACCTATACAATAGTGTTTTTAAACTACATGTCGAAATTCAAACCACCATATCAATGGACTAATATAAACAAAAAATCCTAGTAGCAGAATGTTCAGAAAATGTATCTATTAGTTTTAAATTGAAATTGAGCTTAGCATAACAGCGCCGGGAGTCCGCAACTACAATAACCTGCGTGCACAACAAGTTGCATATGACGAAGGCGAACGGAACTAGCGCTCCACGCGGAGAACGCCTGCACGTAGGACACCATAAACCCGAGGTAGGTGGACGCCGCTAGTGGCTGCTTGTGAGTACATGTGTGTCAAACTACAAGTATGGGATATTAGCGATTGAGTAGTAAAGACTGCCAGAAGTGATAGCATTTTATTGCCATTACCACACAGACAGCAGTATTGGCGATGAGCGACGTTCACCCGGTGGCCTATGTACAGGCGGTCGTCACGAGCCACGCCAGTTCCGTTCGCCTTTGTGATATGCAACTTGTAGTGCGCGCAGGTACGTCCAGTTAACTCCCGGCACTATTTTGCTAACTTCAATTAATGTTTAAAAATACCACGTGACCTTTCCAGACATTTTGTTACTCGGGTTTGTTGTTCATATTAGTACATATAGATGTCGTGGTTTGAATTTTGACATGTTATTGAAAAAAACACCTTGTGTGTATGTAGTTATGAGCAATGATATTTTCAAAGGTTTTATTTCAAAATGCTTACTTTATCGTAAACCGTTTATATAAAGACTCACCGATTCATTCGCGTCTCAGTTGGGATAGAAATTGACTTCTTGCTAATGCAGGTGTTCGACAAAGACAGGTTGATTACTGTGATTTATAACCGCCCAAATAGTAATGGAAGACCGTTGTTTCAAATAACACCACACTGACCTGGAATTTGGAACGGAAAAAATTTATATTTTACTATTATACTAGAGGATCCCACAAAATTGCGTGAGTACCCAGCAAACTAGTCTATAACTTTTGGGCAACCAATTTGGTTCAAGTCCCGACGGGTTGGGAATTTTCTCTACAAAGATTCTCATGTGGTGTGCGGCGGGTTTTCTAGCGTGCTCCTGATTCTTCCTTCCTTTACATTTCGCCTTTTCACCACCTCAACTCACCCACTCTTCGGGCTAGCCATCAAACACGTCATGGTAATCTGCTGTCACAGGGAGAACTAAGCATGGATTGCATTTTAAGATTAGGCTGGAAGTAGTGTTCTACTGCCCATACCCTCGTCGTTCTGTTTCACTTCTCCCTACTCTATGCCGTTTCCTCCCCTTCTTCCAGCCCTCTGTGCCTTTCTCTCTAGCCATCCCTCACACTATCCCTTTTTACCTTTCTCGATCTCATCTCTCGCTTTTCCCGACACCTCGCTGTCCTACTTTATCCCCTCGGCACTCCAAAGTTGTCGCACGACACTGCGAAGGGCAGGGAACGGCCGTGAATCCTCGCCCGCGCGCGAGAATTGCGGCACGCGCGCGACAGTTACGGCACGCGCGGCAATCCCACGGGGTTGGCGGAGGGATGGTCGCGCGCATGCGCCCTCACGCCGCCATATTGATTGCGCCGGGGGCCGTGCGGCGCAGTGCTCGTCCGTCGGACCCGCGCACCTGCCGACAAGCTCTCGTCCCCCCTACAACCCCCTCTCCAACCCTTGGCGAAACACACTGGGAAGGGAAGCACTCGACAATCTTCCCCCTTACGCACCTTCTCTACCCCAACACCACGCGGGCTATAAACACAGCGTAAACCAATTTCCAAAACAAGCATTCACAACACCAATGTTTTTTTTTTTTCAAGTTCCTATATGCCGACGGAAGAATTTCGGAAAATGAAACCGATTTGTCACTTGCTATTTACGTGTCAACCCGCACTAACTACGTTAAAAACTAAAAATATACTGAACTGTTCGTGCGTTATTACAAAACTTTTTTTTTTAATTTGCGAATAATCATTTATGATTTTGTAATAAGTGAACATAGAGAAGACGTACTATTTAATCATTAATATTATTTACAGCAATAATAAAAAGAGGGTGAAGTTCTCAACAACATCTCTGAAAAGGAAAATATTTTACATCACGTGTATGGACGATAAGGACTCCGAAGACTGGAAATCACGTAATTACAGCTCCAAACATATTACTCACTTCAGGCACACATTTCTGTAGCGTCGCATATTTGACTTGTGAGTTAAAATACACCCGCCTGTGAAAAGCGACACGAAAGTACACCATTTCGAAATCTGCTGTACGCTGTGTGGTGTGGCTTAGGTGTGTTCCAGCGCCTGCGAACATGCAGGACGCAACAAGCAATACGCGAGTGTCGGGAGTTCTGCCAGGTTTGCAGGCGCATCCCGCTATCACATTACATCTCGTATTACGAGAAGTATCAACTGAAACATTTTCTGTGGAATCGTTGTTTGCGCGAATACTCTTGTCTCGGTGAATAAATGTTCTGGAAATACTTTTAGCCAGAAAAAGTCAAAATACACATTATCTATGCACAATATTTTTTGTTTACTTTTATTATATCAGGTGTATTCATAAAAAAAAAATAACTGAAAATGGTTAAATTTAGCATTTTTAAAGCTTGCCTTTGCAGATCCCTTAAGCGGCAAGAGAAAAGTACGACTATACAGGCGTAGTTTTCATGGCGTGTAATTAGCTGCCACTGTAACAGATCTAATCTGCACAGTACAGCATCACGACGGCAACACTGCACGCCTCGCGCGTAGGGGCGACGAGCCGCTGGAGGTGCGTGTTAGTGTCGCCCGTATTGCTCCCTCGCTTCTTGACCTTGAACGCGCAGCTACCTACTCGTCTGTAGGACGCTTACTTTCCAAAGCTGCAGCCACGACGTTTAAATGGGGTTCAACATTAAATAAATTCCTTCTCAATGCATCATTTTCAAAGACAACCGTTTCAAACAAAAAGCATATGCCACATTTCTTAAGGAATACCGGTACGTTAGGAAATCATGCAAATTTTTATATCCTACAAAACAACATTAAAAAATAAATTTTACAAAAATTAAAAAGTAATAATTAAATTTTTGAAAATGTCTTAACGTTGCAGAATTTCCTGAGAAAATCGCGTTGAATATAATGTTTTCCTTTCGAAACAGTTATTTTTGAAATTGATGCATCGAGAAGGAATTTATTTAACATTGATTCCACATTTGAAATGCGAGTCTGCAGGCTTGGTAAGCAGAGTCCTTGACGTACCCGCCTACCTGCGGCTGTTTCCGTAGGCAGAGAAGCGCGGTGGCGATAAGGGCGACACTTCCATTCGCATAAAGTGCGCCATCCCCACTGCGCGCAGGACCATGAACTGACGTGTTATCGTCGTGCTGCGTAATATCCACGGGTGACCCTACATTTTTATTGGTGGGAAGTCTGCAGGTAAGTTCAATGCAGGCCCTTCGAGTACTTTTGTGTGTGTATCTGACGCGTGTATTTCGAGGGACAGAGCTTTGTGAAAGCAGTTTCTAGTTACGTCGGAGTGCTCCGAGATTGTGCTCCTAATGTGCACGACGTCTTGGAAGTAATCAACAGGCGTAGTCTGAAATACGTGTTCTTCTATTCGGCCAACACGTTTAGTGTTTTCGTGTAAAAAAAACGTGTATTTCAAATACTCTGCAACGCAGTTCAAGCATCAGTTAGGCGAGCTCCTTAAAGGCAACCTCCAGTAAAAATTATTTTAACGCCTCAAGGCCACGTCTCGCCGTATGCGATGACGCCTCCCAACATTGCGACGTGCAATCCCGGGAAGCTGAATTTCTTGCAAATTATACTGTAAAAAATATTCTGGTAATTTTCCTAAACTGTAAGGGAAGTTAATCTACGCGGTGTATGGAAATAGTACTACTTATTATGGTGAAAATATGAGAATGTTTAGCATCTTTACTATACAAAGCTGGGAACTTCCCTACGCATTTGACTCTTTCCTGAGCAACTGTAGGAGCGTTACCATGGATGTGCGGGGGAATATTTTACTGTTCGCGCTTTGCCACTGTAGGTACACACTGATATGGTAAATTTACAAATAATCTCTTACGGTGTAGAGCTTTAATAAGAAGATATTATTATAGGCCTACTTGATGAAAGTCAATGAATTAAAATACAGATGCAATTTTGTACTTTTTTCGTTTCCCTTAAGAAAAGTGCGCATCAAGGCCATAAAAATGCTGTTTAAACTATTTTCACAATCTTTCTCTTTGAATATATTTAATAGAGTAAATGAATAAGTGGCGGATGTAGATAGTAGTTTTTTACCTTTACTAGAAAATCATCGTGATTCCAGGCCATTTATTTACGGAGATACACGTATACGAGCAAACACTGATGTAACAGGCCATATTTTACTAGGAAGTCCCTGTACAGTGCCGTACTTTGCGTGCCGGCGATGGTACGATAAGTTAGCCGCCCCCTATCTCAAACCAGAGACATGCGAGCTCGATTCCAACATGTTCGCATGCTGGGAGTATGGCCAAAAAGACTAAATAATTCATTTCAAGGAAAGTTTATTATATCTGGGATCATTTATGTGTAACATTTAATTACCTTGGAATAAAGAGATCATGGAATACCTTCCCCATGTCTTAATAATTTTCCTCGCGGATTCGTCCATAACCAGGTGCAAGGAGAGGAACACGGGCAAACCCTTTAAGTCGTTGTGGAAGAATCTGAGGACCAAGACGGTGGTCCTTAATAGTTTCGACCCAGATGTTGATTCGAAACCACTATTGATGTTGGGATTCTACCAATCCGCAGGGGACTTCCAGCAACCCAGAGGTAAACTCATCCGAGAACAGAAAAAACAATTGCAGTGGCGTGTGGTGAAGTGTTGCAAGGGAAGCAGCAGGAGTCAGTAACCACCGTGCAGCCCAGGGAAACTGAATGTACTCCGGCCACTCACGAGCGAGCAGCGAGGGACACATTGCACGCGTCCTGTGGCGTGTGGTGAAGTGTTGCAAGGGAAGCTGGTGCTTGGTCACTGCTGTACATTCTCCGGTGCACTCAGCAGGAGTCAGTAACCACCGTGAAGACTGGGGAAACTGAATGTACTCCGGCCACTCACGAGCGAGCAGCGAGGGACACATTGCACGCGTCCTGTGGCGTTAGCTGCCGAGCTACGTTTTAGTGGTGGAAGTGTGAACTAGCAAAGCAGCAGGGTACAGCACAGAGCTGACACCAGCTTACCTTGCAACAGTTCACCACACGCCACTGCACAATTGCATCTCGTGAAACACTATCGCGAAAATGTATTTTCCTTCGGGAGACAAAACTCGCTAGGACGTAGTTTCAGTGCTTTGCTAAGGTTCACCAGGATCTTGCAAGAACAGTACACACTCTCAACTTTAAATGTAATAAAAAATAGTTTTCGTGTAACATTAAGGGCACTCCCTGCCAAATGATGAATTTATGTTAAAGAAATTCCTTCTCAGTGCATAAATCAGAGTACTCCGAAACCGCTGAAAACGGATTTTCAAAGCGATGTATATCAAAATATACCCTTAAGATGCATACAAAACTATTCAAGGGCCCTGCACTGATCCTGCCTACAAACTTTCCACCAATAGAATCATGTGAACAGACTACAGCCGACAAGTCGTCTCTCGCGGACTTCGCCCCGTCTCTTTCAAATACCGTTTCTCCGCGGAATGGTCGGAAATCCGTTCTGCTTCTATTCCCGGGAAGATGAATAATGAAGGCAGAGCGACGGGCGCGCCAGCTTCGATTGGTTCTTTTTTATTCCCTCTGATCGGTCGATGATGGGTAGTCGCGTGACGGCGGTGCAGTCCTTATCAGGACCAGACCACCTGCTGTGTGTGTGTGTGTGTGTGTGTGTTGTGTGTGTGTGTCCTTTGTGACGTCAGCAGGCTGGATGTGCAGCACGCGCGGCCGGCCCGTGACGTGAAGAGGGCGCATGTCTGTCCACACGCGAGCTCTCCTCCTGACTCACGAAGTACACCCTTAGACACGTCGATGTTAGTGTCAAATACACTGAAGAGCCAAAAAAACTGGTATATGCGNGTGCAACCCTTTCTCAAATTGGCGCAGATTGGATTTGTGGACTGCCCTGCAGGATTCATGGTGTGAAATGCCTCCTGCATACCTTCAGACATTAGTCGAGTCCATGCCACGTCGTCTTGTGGCACTTCTGCGCGCTTGGGAAGGGGGGGGGGGGGGGGGGGCCTACACGATATTAGGCAGGTGTACCGGTTTTTTTGGCTCTTCAGTGTAAATTGTCGGATTATAGCACCGGTGTTGCGTAGAGAAGTGAAAACTGCGAAGACACTGGAAATACTGGGTTGTGACGCTTGTGTATCATTCTGGTCATACATATCATTCCTGCGCAATATATCCGCTATTTTGGACACAGCAACTTAAAGAGTTAACCAGCCGGTTTTTTTTGTGAAAATATTTATGCTTAGACCAAATTTCATAATCTTACGTGCACAACTGCAACTTTTCTCTTGCCACTGGGCGCGTATCTTTGAAAGAAGACATTTTTCTACGTGGCTTTGACAACCGGTATTAATTAACTCCGTGATTCGCAGACAGACTCCCACGATGCGTAACAATCAACTATTCAGTCACGGACAACTATATAATTTTAGGCGTTGTAAAAAAAAATATATATATGTTTGCAATTGAACTGGTATCAGTTTGCAATGCTCTGTCACATATCGCGGTCAATACAAATGTGGTGTGCTTGATGTTATTGTCAGTAACTGTTTCCGAGACTACGGAATGTAGTTTCAACAGCAAATCAGTGTTTACTGTCATTACACGATGTATCACAAATGGAACTTCACAATGCATAATCTACCCGTCTTCGTAACAGCACTACTTTGCAGCTGGCGCGGTGCTCCATAGACGATCATCAAGGCCACCTGTTTTTCGCGAAAATATTGACGCGGAAGGTTAGACTTCGTGCCGCTTGTCTTAGTATGATGACAGTCTGTTACATGAGTGAGCCAATCAGAATTAAGTTTCTCTGATACCGACGGTCCGTGATTCGCGGGCAGGCAGACATGACGCGTAACACTTCAAATGATCCAATCACGAAAGTGGTTCTGAACTGAAGTGCGTTGGGACGTAACTTGTCCTGAAATATTTTCGCGAAACACAGGTGCTCGTAACGATCGTACGCTAGATTCACGGGGCCGCTGAGACCAGACGGTTCACCTTCTCATACGCGACCCCGGTATAACAATCCGCCATTTTTTTTACAAGGTGTATAAGTCTATCCGGCACTAAATATTGCAACGTAAACCAACAGCGTAGGTATCGTGCCAATTGTAGTGATGCCACTGTACCTGTGTTGTGTAGTAGAATTATTGTTCATCTTTGAAAATTAGTTTGTGAGTCGTTAACGTCAATCGTACCCGACACTCAGAAACATAAATATGTTACTATAACGCCAATTCTCTCTCTCTCTCTCTCTCTCTCTATTGCATATTAANACGTCAATCGTACCCGACACTCAGAAACATAAATATGTTACTATAACGCCAATTCTCTCTCTCTCTCTCTCTCTCTATTGCATATTTAAAAAAATATATTTCAGTTAGCACTAATTTTGGAGAAGACGACTTTAATAAGACGTCAGTGCGTATATTTAATTTTTACAATTATTTATCGACACTGTTGCAGAAAAGCCATTAGTTGTATACGTGTTGAACTACGTGCATTTACGCGCTGTTTTGAAGAAAAAAACTGGATACGAAAGCGCTTAGTTAACAGCGAGAGTATGTACAGCAAAATGTTCTGTTATGTTCAGTTACTTTCTTTAGCGACTCAAAATTCGAGTAAAGGTTGCTCGCGGTAAAATGGGCACTTTTAAAACAAAATTTTGAAATTTGTTGCCCATTACTACATACGGTGTATGCTACATACGTACATGCCGGCATGGACGCTCCTAGTTAAGTTAGCGACGAACTAACATACGCATATCTTGGGAACAATACTATTACTAGATAACTAAAAAACGATGGAATCTGAGTTATCTACCACATCGAATAGTCCCAGTACAGAGTTTTTAAATTCTGAAAGTAATTAATATTGACTGGAAATTCGAGACCGCTGACGGCCAATTATCAGAGTAGATGAGAAAGAAAACGAAGTTATATTCGACGCTATTACCATGTAATTGAATGTGCCTATGTTTTGTATTTGGGATATTGACTTTCATCTTACTCTTGACTGCATAAAAAATAGAGGTGCGATGTATTACTACTGTGTAAATTTTACACAAGAAGCACGAAAAATAAAATCGTTCATAACTCCAAATAGTAGATTTTCGGTAACGTAATTATAGTATTGGACCCACGATATGTTACCACTTGACGTTGCATTGCGAGTGCAATTTTTAAATGCATGGCCAGGGGAGTAAGTGTTTATTGTTTTACACACCGTGTATGAATCTGCAAATTTAATAGTTCATTCGCGGTTACTTACAACTTTTCTGAAGCTCTGCTAAAGTTCTACTTCCAGGATATCCCTCCGCCCCATGCGAATAAAGCTTAACTAAGTCTATAAGATTGCACCCAAGGATAACGTACCGCATTCGTACGCACTCAGTTTCGTGATATTTTGTATGAGAACTATTTATTACTAGCCATTACCAACACACCTATTTTCTCCCTGGTTTATATGTAATATTTATTTAAAAATAATTAAAATTTATATGTAAAATACAAGTCAGAGTTCAATTTAACAAAAATTGAGATACTTTTGTGTTAACAAAAATGTATAAAATGCTTGAGATACGCGACATATTTAGGAAACATGTCGTACTTGCGGTGATTTTTCAAAGGTTTGATTTACAAAGTGTGAAGAAACCGTGTACAGACTATAGTAACTTATTTACATTCCTAGCATTTCCACCATTTCACTAGAATGACGTATGAATAGAGCGATGAGGCCCACGGCAATGTTAACTTTACATGTGGTGGAAAAATACAAACTGAGAAGAAAAAGCGGATACTGAGCAGGGCTTTCAAAAGTCCTTAATCAACCGTAAACAACATATAACATATTTCTGATTGGTTCGGTTAAAACAGTCATTTACATTCGACAAAAATAAAAGTTTTATGAAAATAAAAACCAGAAGAAAACCGCACTCAGTTTTTACGAGTGCCGCTTGTTTGAAACTACGTATGTTGTGAATATACTTGCGTTTTGAAAAAACGAAGACATTTCCATACAATTAAAACCGCAGGATTGCCAACAAAGAACGAGGCGAATGTGCTAGCAAGGAATGTGAATACATGTAATTTTATCGAACTGCTCATACGAGGTACTGCTTGTAAAACCGGTTTCCCAACTTCGTTTTGCCATACAAGTAGCGTGTTACGTTTTGAGATATAAGATATTTGGTATCACTGAACTACGAAGACATTTTGACAGCAAGAACAACTCCCACTAGATGCGATTGTGCGACGTTTGAAGCGATAAACTCGACCTCTGCATGCGGGCACACTTCGCTTGTGTGGCGTGGCGAAAAAAAAGTTGAAATTCGACTGTATAACGAGAGAAACTCCAGGATGCACACATAAACAAGTGTCTGCTTATTGGGACCGCGGTGGTGCAGTGGTCAGACTACTCGCCTCCCACCTAGGCTAACCGGGTTCGATTCCCGGCGGTGTGGCCCCCGGATGACGGACGATGCCGCTGGTCGGCGGGTTTTCTCGGGGATCTCCCGCTTCCCCCACCCGTGCATTCAGACGCTGCTCCATACTCGCCTCGCTTCACCCTCATCGTCTCAATATCTCGATGCTAGGAGCTCTTCACTCACTCATCGCAGCCTGTTAACACTAACATACGTTGATAGTCAATGCAGTTATTGGTGTATACATAATGCATGCGGAACTGCGAACATGTGAGAAACATCTGCGAAGTCTGCTCTTTGCGCGAATAACATTTTCTGCGCCAACTCACAGCGATAGCTTCATGGTCCAGTGCCAACAGCTTTGTGGGAGAGCGAGTCTCCTTATTCACACGGCTACGCACTCCCTAGGGCGGTTTTCTTTGTGGCAAACAAACAAGTTTAGCAGCTCTCTGCAGTTTCGCTTGATGCAAAGACGTGCTACCTTCACGCCAACGGGAACGGCAAAATGGCTTTGTTTTTCCTTTCTGTTACTGAACATTTACTTAGATGCATACTTTTTCTCTTCTTTGTTGTAACTCAAGCTAAATATTATGAAAATGGCCACGAACGTGTATGGCGTTTTAGATGTAAATCTCCGCCAAGTAGCAATTAATCCACCGCTGTTAGCCTACTGACTTATACACAGTGATGATAGTTCATCAAAATCAGAAGATTCCCTTTTTGATTATCCAAATTTCCCTTTTAAAATTTCTCTCAAGTTAAATTATTACATTAATCGCATAAAAAATTTCACAAATATAACACGGAGAATACCTACAAAACACAAATAATTAATGTTCATTCAAAAATATATTTAAAAAATTATATTATCAAAATGTAAAGCAAACAGTTAAAAAGTTAATTATCGGCATCACTGCCCTCATTTCCTTACCTGTCGTTACTGTCTAAGGAACTGAAAACTATTTTGCAGGATGACAAAACAGAAATGTGAGCATCTGACATTTCGAAGTCCGAACTCTCCATATGTTTAGACAGAAAATTCTAACTTGTTCAATAGATATCATTAAAACTTCTAGAAGATTACCTGTGACGTGTTGTGCAATATACATTGTCAAAAATTCTACTTTAAAAACGCAGTTATTTCGAATTTCGACAGTGGCCAGTTCCAGCCAACCCCGCTTATTTGCTCGCCATACAACAGAAACACGCGCACACAGCGATGAAAGTACCATGGATCAAAATGAGGTAGACCGTTCGTCTTCTGCGCATGTACTCAACACTGACCTACCCCAAAATCAACACAACTTTGATAGACTAAAGTTAAATTGGCAAACGTATTTTATTCGTATAAAAGAGCTTGTCTTTTGAAAATTAAGATATGACCAAACACGTTCAGCACTGTTGACCATGTGACTTTGACAGTGTGTTAGTTTGAGGCAGGTCAATGTTGGATACATGCGCAGAAAACGAAGAATCTGTTAACCTCATATCTTGTCTATGATGCTAACCGTGGAGAAAATATGGGGCAGGGTGCGCATGCCAGCTGCGTAGTAACCATCTTTATGTCCCAGCAATGACCGGCAAGTCTTTTCCACTAGAACTGCCAAGCACACGTGACTTCGACTAAGGTTAGCACAAAGTTTACTAACACTACTTTTGACTAAGTTGTAGTGTAAATACTTTTTAATTAAGCTATGCAAAATGTTTTTTTTTTACTGTGGGTTGGTTGCAAAAACCAAATGTATATAAACGGCACGCCATTGTTAGAACGCGTGATTTTGGCAGTTGCTATGGCAACCACTGCCGGGGACATGTGTAGAAGGCGGAAATGTGTATACCTCATCTGTAGTCTATGGCGCTATCTATCCTCTACTATCAGAACTACGTGGACACGCTGGAAACACCTTTTCATTTGCGTCCTACTAGACGCCGCATCTGTCGTAAACATTTCCTTTCAATGTTAAACGAAGACATTTCCATATTATAAGCTCCATAAATGTTCAACGGATTAGGCGAATAAATGATACGAAGTTATGACTTCCTACCTGTTTTTGTCGACGTTTGAGTGGTTCACAAAAACCAAAACTTCGCAGTCCTTCTGGGACATAAATAAACAGTGTCAACAATATACGTAAACTGCGCACAGCTTGTACTTGGACGTTAATTAAAACGTAGAAGCTAACGTATTCTTCGATACATTTCATCCGTGGCTTTTCTCAGGCGAGTGAGGGAGTAACACGCAGTTATTTTAGCGCAGTAAAAACGTTTATGTGTTACGCGTTACGTGATATTTGATAAGTGAGGCTATTGCTATTTCGCCCGAATCCTGCAGGACATGTCATATAGTCCACGTTTCGAAACACATATTTTCCAGCTCCATAATCATATATATAACATTATACAATCAGTTAATAGTTAACAGACTAAAACAAGCGTAAACTGAAATCTGGAAACAACATATACATATATACGTACCTTGACGTCTTACTCGACTAGGTAAGAAAGGAAATTAAAAAAAAAAAAGTACATGAACGGTTATCCTTTGTTGTTAAAAGCCATTTAGACTTCTCCACTCCACGAACGGCTACATTAATTCAGGTCGGTGACGATAACAATAACAACGGGCAATGAAACTTGAGGAAGAGAAAGTTGGCCCACTTGCAAGGCGCCCGCAGATAACGGCGACAAGTTGAAGGGACGTGGAGACATGGTGTGTTGCTGCGGGCAAAACTCCGTCACTTCTACGACGAAGTTGTTCCGACCGCTCACTGCAAGCACATGGCCGTTCCGCCTACAGCCGCATTTGTATTAGTGCCTCAGCCATGAGAAAATTGTCTATTTCACCATTAGTTTATTTAGATTACTGCATGGAAGTTGTGAATGTTACAGATGAAAGTAAAATGTACAAACGTTGTCCGCAAAATATTTTCGTTCAAACGCAGTACCTGAGAAGAAAAGGAAAGGCCATTTGTAATCCCAAAGGAAGATCACTTTGATATCCACACACAAGTGCACGTGAGGTCGTTTTGGTGGCCTTGATTCTAGAGTAAGCAGCTGTGGAACGCGTGTGCACATAGTTCTTGTATCCTGTCTCGCATACAACATGCAGTGGTCTCAAGAAAATGGGCAAAGATAAGGAACTTGGTTCCGAGCTGAAAGGGACTATTGTAAATTTTACGCTTGCAGGATTCTCCTTAAGAAAAATAGGACAAACCGAGAACAAGATCCACGCAACAGTTTATTGTGCTGTAAATAAATTTAAAATCAAGGCTCGTTAGAAGCATACCAATAAAACCTAAACCAAAACGTCTTTATCCCCAGGAAGAATGGCCAATTTTGCGGAGAATAAAATCCAGTCCCCGTACAATTGCTCCTAAACTACGCGCCGAAAGGGAGATTACTACCGGTAATAAAATGTGTTAAGCAAGATTTGGCATTGTCTGTGGATGTGTATGATGAAAGATGAAGCCCGTCCGCCATATTGTGAAGTCCACAACATTGGAGACCAAACCTGTCAAATTTAAAATGGAAACTATTGTATCCGAACATGTTGATATTTAGCCTGAAAGTTTAGCTTCATTAGTTGCTATTTTTTAAAAAATTTCCACATTTTACATGCATTAGATACAAAAAACCTGCATCAACATTTTCAATGTTTTGGGTTTCACAATATGGCGACGGACGAAAATGCAGCTTCAATGACGTCACAGCATGACATCTGCTGTTACTCCTATCTCCGTGGTTCCGAGACAGTTGTCCAGGTGTTACGTAGACACTGCTGTAACGACGGGGTACTAAGGAAGGACCACACGTCAGCAAGAAGAATCGTGCTGCAACACTGCTCTTCGCTGGAGCACCTACATAAAAACCACGAGTTTTGGAACAATGTCACATGGTCAGGTGAGACTGAAATAAACCTTTGTGCCTCAGATAGTGTAAACAGTGTTGTTGCCAATACACCTCCCAGGCTTAAACATAGTGGAGATTCATTTGTATGGTGTGTATGTCTGCGAAAAAAGGTCAGGAATATTCACTTTGCTGATGTTACAATTACAAGTTTGTGTATAGTGGCATTCTAAGGAATGACAAGCAAAATGCAGAACGATAAGGAATGTTACCTTCCTACACTTATCAACATGAAAACGACCCCTCAGCATACAGTTGGTCTTAATACAGAATGAACGATATGGAATACTCCAAAACACTTGAAAATACATCCTCAGTCCCTCTGTTTGAGCCACTGAACATCTATGGGCATTTATGAAGTGTCGGGTACACAGCAGAAATGTTTCTTCCAAGGAAGAGCTGAAGGGAGTAGAGACTGAAGAATAGAACAGCAACAGTCGTGAAAGGCGAGAGGGACTAGAACACTCCATGCAGAGCAGATGCCAAGCGGTTATCAAAGCCAAAGGCCGTTCCACAAGAGAGTTCCCAAGCTTTCAACTGCAACTCGCGATTTCATTTGGCAGTTAAGACAGATTTCACAGTACTTTGTTTATCCGAGCTGCTAAGAAAATGTTTGCAAATCTATTACATCAGTGTATAGGTGTATTCAGAGGGCAAGAATGATATTGCACGCCCCCCCCCCCCTCACACCGCGGCCACCGCCACCATAGATATACATGAAAGATTTCCTGTATTTGTTAGGAAAGAGTGGAATGTGTTGTCAAGTTCCCACCCTTGTATAGCGTTATTTATATATTTGCAGTCTGATTTACGAAAATTTTCTATACTGTGTATACGTTAGAAACTTCACTTACAATTGAGGACATTTACTGAGAAATTTTTTACAGTGGCTCTTTGCTTACTGGTCGCTGTCACAATGAGCAACGAGAACTCGTCTTTCTTTATAATAGGTTCGCGTTAGTCCATATGTTTTCTATTACTGGCGTATTATTGGTTCAAAGCCCCTCAAAGCGAGTCAGATCCACTAAAATCCAGTCACACAAGCAACACAAAAGTACGAGTGTTTGAAATTCATCCTATCGCCAAATGAACTCGCGAGTATTCTGGGTGTCTTCACAAAATGCACACAGTAACAACGTTCGATAACCAGACACAGTAATAACGTTCAATAACCAGTTGTAAAAAAATTTTGTAACACTACAAAGAAAATTTTTGCAAATTTTTCAACAAATATTTACGTATGTGTGCAATGTCACACAAACGAACATTTTTTGCACAATCGCTTGCTAAACCAGTACAATTTGTACAAGTTGCCATTGGAATTCAGGAAAAATACAATTCGTTATTTGAAATTTAAGCAACATAATCGTTTCAAAACACTCCAACATGGGTTTTACCCTTCCATCGCATGTTACAAGCGACTATCCGAATAATGATATATTTTCAGTTACGAGATTCGCATACCGTTGGCAGAAACTGTGCCTCGGCTTCTTAGATGTTATAGAAAGTAAATTACATTTAGTTTGTAGCGAAAGTAATTTCTGTAGCGATGCAATGTTGCATTTGTAAATGTACAAGCATTATAGGTCTGCAAATAGTTTTGTAGATTCGTAAAAATACATGTACTGTTACAACCAATTTGCCAGTTTACCAACTCCTTCCCCAATAATTTTTATTGCGTATTTTTGCTCTACCTTCGCTTGGTGGCATCACGCAGGTCTGTACGCACAACAGCTCCACTTCTTGAGTAATCCAAAACTTTGGAAGACACCGAACTTCGGATTTGCCGTCACGAATGCTGCGATATTGGTGACTACCGACTAGTTTTTTCATACTGTTTAGAAACTGCTGATATACTCACCCAACACTACAAAATAAGTCAATACGATAATAACATGCACACACAGGTCCAGGCAATACATGAATGTGGACACTACGAAATAAAAAAGCTTTGTAGATGCGCAGAACACAAAAAAAAAACCGCCACCATTCCTGATTATTAGAAACCCTGCAATTTCGCGATATAAAATGGCACCAAGCCAGTCTCCACAGTCCTGTACACACGCGAGCAGAAGTCACTTGTTCATTGGATGTCGCCACAGATAGGACTCGTTCTCCTGTTTGACCCACCTAATGGGAATGGCGCTACCAGAGTGCTGGGTGGTTACACACACACACACACACACACACAC